>JASCZI010242079.1:8418-26475 GCA_036250425.1 Stylosanthes scabra | reverse complement strand
TATATATATATATATATATATATATAAAAGAGTTGGTAGACCTTTTAAAAGTTATTTTTTTTAAAAGAGACTTTTTAAAAGTTAATATATAGTTAAAAGCTAAAACGCGTTGGAAATAATATATTATTGTTTTGTGTTAATATAATAGTTTTAGTATAAACTTGAATTTTCTTTTGATTATGTACCGGCAATTTAAATATATATATATATATATAGTTATTATAGTGATATGATTAATAAAAAATAAGAATTAGTGAATAATAGTAAAATATTTTTTTCATAGTGATATGTTTTTGTAAATATAGGAGAAAAAGTCACGTGAATCTAATGAATCTTATTTGAATTGTTTTAATGGCAGTTTTTACATTTTTTCAAGTGGAGTTTAAAGGTACGATGGATTAATGGTATATTTATGTATAAAATATATCATTTTTAAGAAAATAAATTTTTTTACTGATTCAATCTGTTAATGGATTAGTCACCAAAAAAATCTATCAATGGATTAGCCATTAGTTTATTGTTTTTTTTTTTATTCTTTAACCTATATTTCAAAAACCAGATTGGATCAGCTGGTTAGACAGAGAACCAGTGACAAAATCCAACTCGGTCAACACAGAAAATCGCTGCTCATTCAAACCGTCAGTGAACTAAAAAATTGGATGGAAATTGGAGTAACCAGCCAATAAAAATATTGTACTAAACTAATGAACCACTATTTAAACCGGTTTGATGACCCATTTGATTTCAAAAACCTAACGAGTGTGACTGTGTGAGCCAGTGCTTGTGTATGTCTATAAATATCCAAAAAGTGCCCCTAGCTAGCAACCAACACTTTGATTATTGATACTCGATCTTCCTTAACTTTAAGATGGATTACATGAAGAAGCTTGCTCCTATTATCATCAACCTGCTGCTTGCTTTTCTTTTTGTGCTTCTTTTCTCAACAGAAGTGGGGGCTACTAGGACTAATAAGCCTTGTAAGTAACATCTATTGCACCCTTGAAGAATATCTTCCAACTTTTATTGTATCTAATTTACTCATTCGTCCTCTGTTATTGAAGGTTAATATTTATTACTAAAGAAGTTTCTTTCAGTTTTGGTTGTGATGTAAAAGAAATCTACCATCTAGCTTATATGATACTACAATGATGATTTGAAAAGTGTCTTTATACTAAAATTTTTCATTTTAATCATTAAATTTTAAATTAAATGGTTAGATTTTAGTATGGATAAAAGCATTACTTTTTTAAAGTGTTACTATTTTCTTTAAAAATGTAGCCTTAAAAGCTAAATTTTCATATGAAGATAATTTTTACATCTTCATATTGGTACTTACTTAAAATATACACTACAAGAAAAAATCGAAATAGATAATGACCGATTTTACTTCAAAATAGGTTGCCAAACCCTTGGCGACCGATTCGGTCAGTCGCTAAAACCTTGGTGGCTAAACTCAAAATAGCAATCTAAATAGGTCGTTAGCGACCGATTTTCATTAAAAGTTGGATGAACCTATATCATATTAAATCGATTGCCAAACCGGTAATTAACAAAATCGGTTGCTAAATGATGACTAATCTTTCAGTCGCTAAATGGCAACACACTTTTACGTTTTTTAGCGATCATTTTTCGGTCGCTAAAATCGTTCATTATTCCCGAAGTTTTTTGTAGTAATATATTAAAATAAAAATACACATTAAAACAAATTAAATTATATATACTGATACACAAATATATAGTAATTAATTTTGATATTCAAATAATATTTTTAGAAAGCAATATAGAAGTTTGTATCAGTTAGCAAAATTGTGTTCATTCACCCAATTTTATGTATTTTGTACATACTTGCTTATTAATATTAAATTATCTTTATAATTTTTATAAATTTATAATTAAATTTCTATAATAAAAAAGTTTCAATTAAATTTCTACATTAATTTTAAATTTATAATTATATTAGATTTCTCATGTTATAAAAACATTTTTAACATTTTACATCTGTAAATATGTCTCGGCATATCTCGTTAAACTAAACTTTTTTTAATAGCAAGGATCTAATACAAAATTAAAACTGCAGGGATTTAATTTAATTAATTAAAAATTTTGAGGGATAAGAACTTAGTTACAGATTTGGAAAGTAATTTTCATTACCAATTGTGTATGTGTGATTTGTGAAGTGATACTAATCTAGTCTAGTTGATGATGTGCGTGATGCATGGCATTTATTTAACATTGAAGACCCGCTTCTCCACGTGGCGGCAATTATTATTTCAAGTTTAGGCCTAAAAAGAATGGTCCTTAATTTCAGTTGGTACGTCGTACGTGCGTATCGATCACTTTAGTGGTTATGATCTTATGGATTCTCTTCTTTAAATAAGTGATCAGTATATTATATACCGATCATGATACTCCACTTGATGATGATGATATGATATGTAGAACTCTGCATTATTAGAATTTGGAGTCATAAGCTTAAAGGGTGGATTAAGATGTTAGATGAGGTGAAGATTTTATCTTGTTTATTTTGTTTTATTTTTTTTTTTTTTTCATTTTTGTTGTTGTTCTTTTTTCTACAGTTTTTGCTGGTGTCTTCTTTTTTCTACAGTTTGGATGAATGTTGAAATTTATATTTACTTTAAAAGAATGATTATGAATAGTTTTTAAGTTTTATGCTATAGTCATAAGTTTAACGTGACTACTATGTAATCTCTTGTAAGGCTGTGTTGGAATTGGAATTTGTAATAAATTAATATTTTTAATCGCGATTTATATTTAAAAACTTTTATTTCAAATGAGATACGGTAGATATTAAAGCAAGAAAATTTAATTAGCATTGAATTTGTAATTCCTCTGATAAGTCCTACCATAATAATTCAACTGTGATTAAATTCACCCTTTTTTTTTGTTTACGGAGTTTGATTTGCTTAATTAATATATATAAATCTGATGGACTTTTTATTTATTCTTGATATATCAGGTTGAAAAATATCCTCATCACAAACAATATATATACATGGATCATGATTTTCTAAAAGAAGAAGGATAGTAGAGTAAAAACGTGAGGATTTTTTTTTTTTTTTTTGTTGACTAAAAACGTGAGGATTTAATTACATTATGCCTAATTAGGTTCCTTTAGCGAAATAAATTCTTATAAAGAAAAGACAATTCTACAATACAGTCGCCAAGTTGCACAGTTGTACAGTGATGAGACATTAGCCGTTGGATGGTTGACACCTATGTGTGGAGAAGGTGGTGGGCCATCTCTGAACAGTACTCCTCAGTTCCTGTCGGGGCTGTGGTTGTAGCCACTTCAAGGACCATGAGCCATAGCAGCCGTCTTGAAGGAGCCAACATAGCGTGCTTGTGTGCGGCCTAACAGAGAGGGAGACTGGGTTGGGCTACTAAATGGAGAATGATGTAGGCCTTTTTGGCCTCCAACTATACAATGTAGCCGTATGACCAAAAGGAAAAATGAAAAAAAAAAAAAAAAAACAAAGGCTCCAGACTAATGTGTATAGTTTGCAAAACTGGAAAAAAAAATGCTATAATACATGGGGTAATAAAGCAATACAAATTACGGTGATAAAAAACAAAGCAATACAAATTTATCTAAACCAAAAAAAAAATACAAATTTATTATTAATAATTTTGTTGTTTAAATTTATTTTGCTTACTAAAAAAAATGCAATACAACTCAGTATCAAGAAAATAATCTATTATCTATCTATTATATAATATTAAAATCGGATTTCTGTACTTGATGATAAAGCGCTGACATGACACACTCCTAAGAGTGTTTTTCGATTTATATCTCTTAACTAATTTAATTAAATCAATTGAAAAATTAACATAAATATTTTGCATTAAATTGATCAATATAATTAATAAATTAATATCAATCATTACAATCAGTTATTATAAATTTTATATAATTAGTATTAATATATTAATATCAAATCTTGCAACACTTTATTCTAATAATACAATATTTCAATTAAATTATAAATACAATTTTAATATTTTGCGTCATTAGTATTATTATTAATCTTAATTTAAAATGATGTGTTTTGTTATTTTGTTTTTTAAAAACTATTTATATGCTTTTTGTACGGGAATATGCTAATAATAACATGTTATGTAATCAATTAATTTAAATCACATAATTAAAGCTGCCAATCAAACAGGCTTGTCGATCCATTTAATTTAAGTCTTCAGCTTAAGTCCACTGTATTCACTAGATATAATTTGTTAACCTAGATTGTTTATAGCCAACTCTTTATTTATTTTCGAAAAAATTAAACTCTAATTTTAGACGCTAAAAAAATTTGGACAAAAATGACATTTAGAAAAATAACTTCAAATATAATTAAATTTTAGACTCCACTATGTTAAACAGTTTTACGAAAAGATTAAAATAATTAATTGGGCTATCAAATTTAGCCTGTGAGATATCATATTTAACTATACATTTTTCTCGGGTTAATTGAACACATCCATTTAACCTACATTTTTAACTAAACTTAATATTTTTGGGGAAAAATCTCCCGTTAATGACTGTTAGGATTGGTCCGACATGTTCGGCCTATTTTGACAGCTCTAAGAACATAATGCATTTATACATCTTTGGATAATCAATTCATTTATTTTTTTTATCGTATGAGAACTCGCTAAATTTTCATAAATGTAAATTTATTAAGAATTATGTTGTTCTATTATATTGTAAATTATTTTTGTTTTATTTTCATTTAATATAGGTATATATTTAATTTCTACATTACATTCTATTAAATTATATTTAAATTGTATAACATTGTTTTAAATTTTATTGACGGGATATTAAACAGAGATATGTAATAAAAGAGTTTTGGGAACCAATATATTTGGAAGCCAATGCACTTAATGGTGATGATAGAGGAGTTATATATGATAATTTATATATTATATGGGTGATCATTTTTATTATGTTTGAATGATATGTTTTTTTTTTTTAATTTCAGATGATATATTTTTTAATTTTAAATGTGTTAAGTACGAGAGTGCTTAACGATTGTCTCAAAGACTTTGTGAGTGAGGGACCTGATAAGAGAGAGCAAGACCAAAGAGAATATACCTTCCAAGTGGTTATCCTAGAAGAATCTAAGGACTATGAACGAAGAAGGTGGATCGATGTGTGAAAGATAACTCTAGAATCCTAGAATAAGGATTATGAGATTCTAGATCTAATATGAGAGGTTATGGTTTAGAGAATGCGTACCTTTAGGGATTTAATCCCCCTGCTTATATAGCTTTGAGTGAGGAAGATTTGGAGAAGATCTTATCAAATCTTTCCTTATTTTACTTGAACATTGGCCTTGTTAACCAAGTATGATTAGTGTTGACTAATGGATTGGGTCTTATTGGGCCGGTATGTAACAAAATGATAATTTAATTATTGGCTTCATAAATACTTTCTAATATTGGTTCTATAGTATTGTTGGTGATGAAAATATACAGAACATCGATAAATATATTTTTATAAACAAAAAAGAAAATACAAAAAATACATACCTTCTTAATATTCATTATTATTTTAACTCACAAGTTATGTATTATTTTAATTATTTTATATAAAACAAATAATATTTAATGATATTTTTAATTTAAATTAAATTAAATTTTTCGTACAAATACACTAATTTTTTTTTGTAATAATAATAATAAGAATAAGAATAATGGAATTGACGGTGAACCAACGCAGACAATAATCATGATGTGGAGGAATTGTTTTTTTTTTTTTGGTTTTTTTTTTATTAATTTTATTTTATTTTTTATTTAGATGTGGAGGAATTGTTAAATAATTATGTGTGTTTCTTTCTGGTAAAAAACTATGCTTCCTGGTCTGTCGATGGCCTACTCATGTGTGAGCCGACATCCTCTCACGCGTGTCAGGGAAGTGACCCAAGTCCAAACCATGCCAAACTAGCTTATTCCTATGGGCCTAAACATAGCCCACGCTTGGAGGCCACAAATCCTCTTGCCGGCATCACATAGTACGCGCGCCGCTTAGAGTTCACATGGCTGGAACTGGCACAGCTTCCAATGTACCCATCACGTCACTGTACCAACTGTACAATCCAGTGACTGTACCGGAGTGTGCACCTATTTATAAAGGTGACGTGAATATCATATTCGTTTCCTAATAATCATTTCTTAAAACATTCTAAGTGTATGTAGAAGTATTTTTGTAATTAAGTTGAACTAAATTAGTTTTAACTCAAGAAAATCAATCACATACATTACTTAAAGAAAAAGAGGGAAAAAAGAAAGAGTAAAAAACACATAAAGAAATTATAAAATAGTTTTGCTACAAAAATAATTTATGTACCTAATATTTTTTGGGCAATATTTGGAACTTGCTGACAAAAGAAAAAAAAACAGTCTTTTTGCAAATATCTTAGATTTTTTAAAAGATTGAAAATTTTTTAATTTTAATTTAAATTTTTCCACAAGTTCACAACTAATTAATTATATTTTAATATAAAAAGTTTAGAATGATACAAAAATGACCTAATCTCCACACGCAATTGTTAAGTAACCAAAATTCCTTATTTTCTTTTATTCTCTTCTTGATTGCATAGTTGCTGCCATACCACGTGCCACTTGTTAAGCAGGGATGGCAATTTGATCTGATTCGTCCCATCTCGACCTGCCTGCATTGAATGAGGCGGATTCTTGAGGTGGCTAAGTGGAATGAGGTGAATATGGATATTGATTACCCGCTTCATTATTCGTCCGCCTCGTTCCATATATATCTATATACATAATTTAGTTTTTTTTTAATATATATCTAATATTTAAATGGTTGTATTTATAATTTTAGTTTAAGATCATGTTAAATCTATTTTTATTTAACATTTTATGTTTAAGACTATTGTGTTGTTGTCATGCTATGTTGCGAACAATTATTTATTATTTATATTTAATAATGTTTCTGAAGTACTTTATTACATAATAAAATTTTATTTAATAATTAATTTTTTATGTTATAAATATCCGTAAATTTGAATATGGAACAATATTACTCGTTGACTTAGGTATGGAACTAAAATTTTGATATCCGTATTTGATGGAATGCTTATGGGTACTTCAATATTTGTCCCGACTTGATGACCCATTGTCATCTCCAGCTAAGTGCTATCGAAAATGTTAATTTACTTGACTGCAACTGTTTAAAAAACTAATTCTCAAAATGCCCATCTTTTTAAATTATTTATCTAACTACCATCCTTTTGCAACGGTGCCAATGGGTCTACCGATTGCCATCTTGGCAAAAATGTGGCAATTAAATAAATAATTTGAAAAGATGAGCATTTTGAAAAAAATAGTTTTTGAAATTGTGGCAATCAAAGCTGATATGGAAGACCAATTACCATCATGGCAAAATTGTGACAATTAAGTAAATAGTTTAAAAAAATAAGTATTTTAAAAAATAATTTTTAAAAAATGGCATTCATGTAAATTAGCCATGAAAGTTTGAAGTTACAATGTATTTTAAATTGTGTTATATATTACTCATTAACTTTGGATTAGATGTTATTTTGATGTGTTCATCCTATAAATTAGGTAGTGTTATTTTCTTTGTGTTTAATGTTTGCACACTTGATTTAAGAAATTGAAGAAAGAAATGTCTCAGAGTTTTTAAGAAAACAAAAAATTAAATAAATATTTAAAAGTTTATGACACCGCAGGTCAACTAATTTAATTTGTGGTGGACCATCTTTGAATGAGTTGAGTTGGCTAATTTAACTTGAGAATTAATGTGCAAGAATTTATGTTTGAAATTTAAATCTTTAAATTTGATTTTGTGTTATTGTGATACACTTTAAACACCCATTTTTAAAATCAAAAGGATAAAGATTCTTTAAATTTTTCAATAAGTATAAAATTGAGATTTTAAATTTGAGTCGTCTCTCGCACAAAAAACTATTGTATAGATTGATCATGACAAAAAAGAGATTTGATTAATTTCTAAATTAAAGTTAGGTAAGAAATTTAAATTACAAATGAAGAACTAAATTGACAGGAAAGTCAAATAAAATTTAAAGAATTAAACTACTAACTATCATGTATTTTAGCAATTGACAACCATTATTTAAATTAAGTAATGCCTACTTTAGGAACAACAAAATTAAACTAATTAAGAGCAATGAGACAATTTACTAAAAAGGAAAGAAGACAAATAATTCATTCTAAAAGATTTTTTTGGTTAGGGTTCATGATTACTATCCTTTTCACTACAAAGAGTTATGATAACGTCCAAGAATAATATAAATAGGCATAATTTACTCTAATCACAAGTTCTAACCAATTTTTTAATAAAAATTTAGTGAAATATTAGTATTAATGAAAATAAGGTTAATCAACAATTTCTAAGCAACTTACAAATTGAATTAGTAATAGATTAACGTTAATATTAAAAACAAGAACAATTAAACAACTCTGAATTACTATCAAACCAAACAATTCAAAAATAACTCAAATGAATCTAATTTCCCAACTAAAAGTCAACTCCATAAGAACTAGTTGAACTTGCAAAGGTGGTTGTGTACACAGCCCCACCATATGTATACATAGTTTGACAGTTCTAAGTTTTCCTTTGTTTATTCATGAATTCTTCCATTTTTAATTTTTTTTTTCAAGTCATTATTGCCTTGTGAAGCTTAAATAATTTACTAGACAAATATATCAACACATCTAATGCAATAAAAAGGACTAATTTGACAACTTTATTTAAGAGCCCAAAAAGCATGTATGCATTAATCAATTAAGTTTAATTAAAAGAAAATTTACAAATACATACACAAAAATTAAATATAAATTAAATTATTAAATTCATTACGTTTAACTCAAAATTAACAATTAACAATAATATGAAATGTTTAATAACCATCTAGAAATAGAAATGAAGAGAATTGACTAATTTATTTCTAGCCAACCCTCTCTCACGAAGAGGCATGGACTGATTTATGTTTAATAGAGTGTACACTTGCCCCTAAAATTTTAAAGAAGAATTAATACTTAATGTATAAATCTACAATGATTATTATATTGTGTCCCCACCCCCACAAAAAACTATACATTAAGCTTTATCATTAAGAAAAATTATTTTTGATAAAGTCTACATTTTGTCCTTATAAATTGCAAAAAATTTTAAAAATATTTTTAATATTTAATTTGATTCAATTTTATTTTAATATTTTTAAACAGTTTAAATTTTTCTTTATTGCTAAATTTTTTACAGCTAATATATGATTAATGTTTTTTTTTCTAATTTTTCCATTCTCTATATACCATCGATCACACCAACACTTATCAAATGTGAAGATTTGATACGCTTTTGTAGATGTTATAGGTCGATGCCGAAATGAGAGGAGGAAGAAATAATAAATTGATAATGTATGGTGGAGATGATGACAAGTAGATGGTTTTGAAAGAAGAGTTATTTGAAGTGAGAAGAAAAAAAAGAAGATGATGAATACACTACAAGAAAAGCGGAAATTAGCCACAATTTTTTTGTCGTAAAAAATCGCCGCAAAACGGTTTTGTGGCGGTCTTTCACAACCGGCGAAATAACGGCCGCGAAACATAAAATACGGTGGTGGTACATTTTGCGGCGGTTAAGAACCGCCGTTAAATGGCACCGGTTGAAAATAAGTTGATTTTTATTAAATTTGTTACAAATCAACGGCTGAAAGCTCCCTCTTTCTGTAACTAATTCTGAAAGTTCCTTGGAAGATATTCGAACCAAGGACTAATGGATAGTTCAAGCTCCTTGAACATGCATTCCACTCCACCAAGTCGATCCAAAATTCGATACATATAGGTCTATTAATTATATATATAGAAGTTTGTATAATAGATAAGTTGTGCATTATTTTAAATGATTCAAATTAAATTATTGATATTTTTATTAAAATGACTTATTAAATTGTGGTTTATATTATATTTATTATTTATTAAAAATATTATATTAACTGAAAAAATTGAAGCTATAACTTTTTAATTAATTAGATTTAAATGATGTGAAATATTATTTTATCATTTAAATTTTCTTTATTATAATTTTTAGTTAAATTAAAATTTAAGTTAAAAATGTTAAATAAATAAAAATACATTTTGCGGCAGTTCTGATCTTAACCGCCGCTATATTTCTGCCATTTATTCGTTACGCGGTAGTTCCTACACCAATCACCACCAAATGCAATAAACCGCCGCAAAAACCATAGGCATTGTCCATTTAACAGCAGTTGAATAAACCGTCGCTATTAAGTCGCCGCTTTTAGCCGGATTTCTTCTAGTGATATAATTTTGAGAATAAAATTGAAAAAAGAAAGTTTGTTAATTGACAACATGTTGATCAGTATTTAGTTGAAGATAATTAGTAGTTATATATTTATTCAAGTTAAAATTTAAAATAAGAACGATTTTACTCTTCATTATTTTAGAAAGGACATAAAAATAATTTTTAATATTATATGGTATTTATATATGAGTGAAATATTTGTGTTATTAGTAAGCGTTTAGTAATTATGTTTTTATTTTAGAGTTTGATTATTAAATATCTAGTTTTCATTCGGTCTAATAGTGATATAATTTCATTGGTTTTTTTTTTTCGATCGGTGTTAACTCACCAAAAATCCTAAAAAGAGGGTGAGAGATTAAGTACTCAGTACAAAAAAATAATTCAAAACTAACCTAACAAAACATAAAACAACAACATACAATTAGATTCACCAGTATTGAATCTCTTCAAGATCTATAGCTTTTGTGCATCTGAATTCTTTCTTTCCATTCAGTTCTCAATTTGTTATGTAGTACAATCACTAAGCTAGAGGCTTCATCCACCGTAATGTCTTGCCATTTGTACTTGTATTATCCCACATCTAGCTAGCTTTACACTTATATTCATCTTCTCTAGAATCACGAACCAAGTCAAAGCTCCACTTCGGATGGAACCAAGCTCTTGGATTAGTGAGCAGTTGGTACATATATATTAACTTCAGCTGCAGCAATAATTTTTATGCCTGCTACTCTTTCATCCCATTCATTTTTCCATTGGTTGTGAGTCACCATAACTCTACTAATACCCTCCTCAACAGTATCTCTTTTGTTCTAATTTCATTGGGTTTAAAATCGAGTTAATGTTCAAATGGTAAACTCTATATTTTTTGGGTCAAGTTTAAATTATGAAAGATACGACTTTCCTTGACTTTATGAACATCCTAGTGTCCTCCAATATGCATTGTGTATAAGTGTTACACTTGGTGGACACATGATGGGGTTCATATCTCACAATTGCTTCTAACTTTAATATTGAATCTGGAAGTTTCTATTTTCTAGAAAAACTTTCCCATTTTCAAATTGAAGGCTGCCTACTCTCTCTTACTTGGTTAGCTTTAACCTTTTTTATAACCAAAGTTAGTGTTACAGGTGGTTTTACTTCATCTTCTTCTTTAGTTTAATTTGAAGCATAGTTTAATGTCAAGTAATTAAGAACGGATTCAGACATCTCACGAAGAGGACTCAAAACTAAAAATAATCAAATATTTAAATATGATACATATATTTGGTGATTTTAGTTTTCTCTATTTTTAATAATAAATTTTAAGTGTCATCAATAATAAAAAGTTTTATTAAAAATTAAACTTCTTTTTTGCATAAAATTCTAATTTTTTTATCCTTTATTATTACAAATAATATAAATTAGTTTTCGAAATAATTCTTTTGATATATGTATTAAGATAGACTAGTAAATACAATATGTAATATATATTTATATTAATAAATAATTTACTTGATATGTTCTTATTTTAATATTATGAGGAAATAAATAAATTTTAATATAATATAAATTTATTTATATATTTTCTCACTATATTGAGTTTGGAATTATTATAAAAAATAAATATTTTTATATATAATTATGTAAGATTTAACGAAAAAAAAAAATTAGAAAGAGCAACGTACGAGAATATATAAAACATGTAGGTATTGGATGAAACTAATATAACTAGCCATTAGATCCATAGAAATATCATGTAAGTCTCAGATATCATTTACTATATATGGAAGCTAAGTCTTAGAAATTCGAGGGGACGCCCGCCCCCTTGATTCTGCCTCCCATGTCAAGATCAATATAATTAAGTTCACCGTCCAAAAAAAATATATAATTAAGTTCCAAATAGTTTTTTAATTTGTTTTCATACTCTTTATGGTTCCCTTTCTTTTCTTGTTTTCATTCATTTTATGTTTTGAATGCTTATGTATGTTTGAATCTTCGATTTATGTTTAACGAATGATTGTCTTTATGAATATTATTGATTATTGATTTATATTTCTTGATATTGATTTTATGTTAATTTCTTGCAATTTTGATGATCTTTGACTTATATTTTAGTTTCTTGTAATGTAAACTTATGTTTGAATCAGAGGCGAGGGTGGGTCTTCCCCCTCTAGAATTTTTAATATATATTTGAATATATAATGTATGATGTCTAAAAGCTTTGATGGTTAACTAGTGGCAATGTTATGTCACACATAGGAGGTTTGATTATCGTTTCTTTCCTTTTAAATTTATTTTGCTTTGATGAATTCTTATGTTCCTCTATCTATTTTTTACTTGTTTTTTCCTTTAAGTCATATATATTATCATGTAAAAAACCTTTAATTTTTATAACAACTCCTAACACAGTATAGTAAGAAAACATATGCATAAAATGAAATTATATTAAAATTTATTTATTTTCTCATGATATTAAATTCAGAACATATTAAATAAATTATTTATTAATATAAATACATTTTACAAATTGTATTCATTAAGTTATCTTAAATACGTTTATTAAAATAATTAGAAAAACTAATTTATATTATTTATGTTAATTGTATTCTTTATAATAATAAACCACAAAAATAGAATTTTATGCAAAATAAAGTGATATAAACGTATTTATTAAAATTACTTTTTAGTTATAATGATATTAAAATAAAATAATTTTTATTTTTAGTAAAACTTTTTATTTTTATGGCATTTAAAATTTATTATTAAAAATAATAAAAGAAACTCATAGAACTAGGATTAAAGAAGATGATGTGTATAATTGGTTGGACATAAGAATCAAATAAAAGAAGATATTGGTAAGTGAGTATGATGAAGAAGATAAATTAATAAAGAATAATTCTTTTTATTTCAAATGAAAGAAAAAAAACTTCAGAATTAAGTTAAACAATTCATTAATTTTTCTTACTTCATACAATTATATCAGCCTCATATTTATACTCCTAAAGATAAATAATTTTAGTTGGCTTAACTAGGCTTATCGTATCAAAAACTAACATCACCAAATATATATACAATATTTGATTATTAAAGTTTTTAGTTTTCGACCCATAAGTTGCTTGGATCCGCCACTAGTTTGAATATATCCACCATAGCATAGAACTAAGTTTAGAATAGTAGTTTAGTTGCTTAGTTTGAAAACGAATATGACCTAGATTAGTATTGAGTTGCATAATTAATTAGATTTAATTAATTTCGATTATTATAGTGGTTGAATTAACCTAATTAACATTATTCTAACACATTTCTGTTCTGTTGTTATGGATGATCAGTTAAGATTGTGTTTGTTAGATTAACAAACCGTACCCTTGTAGTAGGGGTGTACATGAAATCGGGTGAAGTCGGGTTTTCTTTGACCCAGGTCCAGCCCAAAATATACCTTGGGTCTATTATTGAAATCCTAACCCGGTTTCAAACTCAATGAAATCTCTTTCTTTTTGAGCCGGGTGAAAACTGGGTGAAGCCGGGTCTACCCGAATTAAATTAAAAAAAATTATAATCATTGATCATAATAATATAAGCAATAATACTATTAATTTTAGCCCCAAATAATTTTTTGCAATATTAATAATAATAATACTAACTTATATTACACATAATCAAATAATTGTATAACTTTATCCAAAGAAAAAAAATGTTATAACTTTCAGTAATAATGTTCAACAATAATTCTCAACTAACATATATTGAAATTATTAATTTTGAATTTTTCTCTTTTGTTCGAAATTAAAGAACCATGTTCTTAATTCATGTAATATAATTAAACACCTACATTTAATTTCTAGAACTAGAAGTTTGACCGTATAATAGTGGGTCTAGTGGGCTCATAACATATTTGGGCCAAACTTTAAAGTTTGAAGTAACATATTCATATTTTTTGTGTATAACATAATCATATCATATATAATTTTATAATTACACTACTATAAATTTTAATTTTTTACATTTTTTTTGTACTACCGGCCGGGGTACCCGAGCCTAGGCCCAGACCCGATTTTATATTTTTATCGGATAGGTTTTATTGGCTTAGATCCTAATTCAAATTGCTTTGAAACCGGGCCAAAAAAATTCAAATTTCCGGACCGGTCCGAGCCATGAACACCCCTAGCTTGTATGTACAAGGAAATTGGTTCTCCAAATGCTGCAAATAATAAGACTGCCAATTTTGGGAACTCGGTTAATTTTAGCTAACTCTCTAATTATGTTATGTTTGTTATTACTTTCTTCTCCACTTGTTTTGCTATATATATACTATGTCTATTGACGTTGATGTTAATTAAATTGCGTTGACTTTGATGCATTACAATTTTATTTGTAATACTCTTAAGATAATAATGAAATTATGGTTATGTATATATTTAATTTTTACTAATATGAAAAATATATAATTGAATATTGGTGTAATTTCTTTGGTAACATTGCATGTAGATATATATTTACCATTTAAGTGATTGAATAAGCATTATTAAATATCTACTTACATTTTTATTGTTGGATTTCTCGTTTTTTTTTTTAAATTAAATTTGATAATGTCAATTTTTTCAAGTAAATTTAGTGTTAATTTTAATTGAAAAATATTTGATAATTATAGTTAGGTATGTAGTCACCATATTATAAGTAATTTAATTTAGTTTTTATTGATTAATTATCGCTAGAATAAATGTATAAAATTAACAGGCTATTTGGATCCAAGGAAAATAAGAGTAAAGAAATTGAGGGAGGAAAAAATGAAAATTAAAGAAAATTGATTTTTCCTCTGTTTGGTTCAACATATACAGTAAGCGAGACGGGAAAAATTGATGTGGGACCCGCGTAGAAAATTTTCATGCCTTCACAGGCTAGAAAACTGAGAAAGCACATTCATGTATTGTGAAACATAAAAATATTTTAATTATCCATAATTATTATATGCATATTCAAAATCATAAAACACAACAATAATTTTAATAAAATAACTTGTGATTATATATTTGATAAAAAAATATTTAAAAAATGCTACAAATGACTATTTGATGGTTATGTATAACTAATAGTATTAGACCAAATTAAAAAGTTTAAATAAAGTTAATGGCAAAAATTTAATTATAAACAACTTTAATATATTATCCTGTATAAAATAATTAATATTTTTTTTAACTCAATTTCATTGGAATAATTAGTTTGTGTTTAAATTCTCAACAAAATATAAATAAATTAAATTTTATATAATACAATTAAAAATAAAGAATTCTTATACTTAATTTAATTTAATGATACGACAATTATCTCTTTATTTTTTTCATCCAAACAATAACCCAAAAAAAAGTAATTTTCTCTTTATTTTATTTTTTTTCTCCATTCTCTTTCTTTGATTTTCATTTTCCTTCTTTTGAATTCTATTTAGAAGCTAAACAAAAGCAAAATTATTTATTTATACTTATTTGAGAAACAATGATATTTTTTTCATTTATGACATTCAAAGAACAGAAAAATATAACTTCTAAAAAAATTTTTGTTAATTAAGATAATATATAAAGTCTTGAAAGTAATATTACATGAGTTTTTTTTAATAATGCAAAAATTAATTTAAATACATTATTACTAACTTATAATTTACATATAATATAAATAACGACATTAACATAATTTTATTCTACTATAATTTCTTTCTTCTCACTTTTCTTACTTTCCAAACAAAATAAAATTTTCTCTCTATTTTTTTTCTATTTTTTTTCTTCTTCCAAACAACATATTTTCCATTCACTTTCCTTTCATTTTCTTTCTTTATATTTTCTTTCACTACACAAAATTTCCGGAATAGCAACTGATTTTAGCAACAAAAAAGGTCGGTTGCTATTAGCAACATATTTAGCAACCATTTGAATTTTTGAATCACCAAAATAAAGTTTGTTGCTAAATTGGTTGCTAAATAAAACTTAGCATCTGATTTAACAACCACTATTGATGCCATAAAAGTTGGTTGCTAATCAATCGCTAAATAAAACTTAGCAACCGATTCAACAATCATTTTTTTTTCATTTAAAAACTTGGTGGGTTGCTAAATCAGTTGCTAATTACCAAATGGAAGTAAAGAAAAACTATCTCACTAAGTTGGTTGCTAATATTTTAGTAACTTATTAGCAACCGATTTAGCAACCAAATGAAAGGAAAATAAAAATTATTTTCGGTCTCTAAATCGGTTGCTAATATTTTAATAACTTAGCAACCGATTTAGCAACTAAATGAAAGGAAAATAAAAATTATTTTCGATCTCTGAATCGGTTACTAATATTTTAATAAGTTAGCAGCCGATTTAGCAACCAAACTAAAATAAGGAAAAAAACTTGGTTTCTAAATCTGTTGCAAATATTTTAGTAATTTAGCCACACGATTTAGCAACCAATATATATGCTTATGTTTTAAAATGATCAATTACTACATTGGTTGCTAAAAGATATTATAAAATATAAGAAATTAAATTTCAAAAGAAAATAAAAATAAAAAGGATTTGTAAACCTTCTTTTTTTTGTACACTTTCATTTTTCTAAATCTCAGAAACCCTAAACCTTTTTCACCGGTGCCACCATAGCCACCGCCTCTGCTCATTCCCCGTCCGGTCACCGTTGCATCGTTGCTTCGCCACGGATCCGTCTTCGTTGTCTCTATCATCAGTGCGCCTTCATCATCGTGGTCGTGTCTCCGTGAAAAAGTGAGTAAATCTGATGCTCTGTCTTTTTTATGCTTCTCTTTAAACCAAGGTTTAGAGAACCGGACCGATCACTGAACCGGTGGAGTGACTGGTTCAAAGGTTTAGAGGTTCGACCGGGATCGAATCGTGGTCGGACCGTTTACTTAAATATATAATAAAATAAATTAAAATATTATAAAATTATTTAAAATACAATATTATCAATTTTTACGAGTGACTGGTTCAAAGGTTTAGAGGTTTGACCGGTCTGTTGCCAATCGATTTTTACGTGTGAACCGGACTGGACATAAGACCGGTTCCCGATTTTTCGGTCGAACCGGTCGGTCCGGTCTGGTTTCAGAACAGTGCTTTAAACTCATTCGTTTATTATTTTTGTTGAGATATTAAGTTGATCAATATATCTTAATTTAAATTTTAAGTTTTGCTGATGTTGATACTCAAATTTGTCCATAATAATTTTTGACATATGTTCAATACAAAAAAAAAAAAATTTACATTGCTACGATATTATAAAAAAAAAAACAAAAAGATAAAAAAGAGAAGAATTGGACAGCAACTCAGCCCAACATTTTACAAGATTAGAAATCAAAATTCAAGAATTCTACTGGGCTTCAACCAATGCTCTGTGACAGGTTTTTCGCTATCCGCAATGGCAATCCACACTCCAAAATCCAGAACAAGGCTCAAAGAGACTTCAACAAAAATATCAACTCTGAAATATGCTACGAGTCATACTCCACTCTTCAATTTGCTAATAACCTGCAAACGTTATCATGATAAGATTAGGTGGAACAGTAGAAAAGAGAAGACAAGGGATAATGGATAAAAAAGAAGATAAAAAGAAGAACATTAGCATGATGAAGGATGGTGTGTAGACCCAATCTTATCCGTAGCAAAAAAGGAAATGATATTAGCTGGAAAACACAAAAATAATCATTGAACCAATGTTTTGGGGTTCTATAAATTGAGAAGAATAGATCACAAGAGGGGG
>JASCZI010242077.1:0-20616 GCA_036250425.1 Stylosanthes scabra | reverse complement strand
TTTACAAGCTTCCAGTGAAAAGTGGCAAGACATACCTATTGAGAATCATCAATGCTGCACTCAATGAAGAACTCTTCTTCAAAATTGCTGGCCATAACTTAACCGTGGTTGAAGCCGATGCCTCCTATGTAAAACCTTTCAAGACTGACACTCTTCTAATAGCACCCGGCCAAACCACCAATGTGCTTCTAAGAGCCGATCGAGTACCCGGCAAGTACATGGTTGTAGCTTCAACTTTCAGTGATTCTCCACCGGTAGCTGTTGACAGCATGATTGCTACAGCAACGCTGCACTATGTCGGAAATACTCTCGGTGACACCCCTACAGTTCTCACCACTCCACCTCCACAAAATGCAACTCAAGCTGCCAATAAATTCATCAATTCTCTCAGAAGCATTAATTCAAAAAGGTACCCTGCACAAGTACCAGTCATCATTGATCACTCTCTTTTCTTCACTGTTGGACTGGGCGTTAACCCCTGCCCATCTTGCAAAGCCGGGAACCGTAGCAGGGTGGTGGGTTCCATCAACAATGTGACCTTTGTTATGCCAACCATTGCGCTACTTCAGGCACATTATTTCAATGTTTCTGGCGTTTTCACAACTGATTTTCCCACCAAACCTCCCTTTGAATTTAACTACTCCGGGAATCCACCAACAAACTTGGGGACTACAAATGGGACTAGAATCTACCGTCTGAAATTTAATGCGACAGTGCAACTTGTGTTGCAAGGTACCGGGCTGATTGCGCCGGAGAGCCATCCAATTCATCTTCATGGATTCAATTTCTTTGCTGTTGGAAAAGGAATTAGGAACTATGATCCCAAAAATGATCCAAAGAAGTTTAACCTTGTTGATCCTGTTGAGAGGAACACAATTGGAGTTCCAACTGGTGGGTGGGTTGCTATTAGATTCAGAGCAGATAATCCAGGTAAAAATTCTCAATTTCTTCGGATTCTAATATATCTGCATAATTTTTGTTATAATTTATATGAAACCTATCATTTCTTAGTTCTTGCCATTTACTCTCTGGGATTCTAAAAATTTGTTGATTATATTTTGGACAAAATGGTATATTAAAATACTAATGTATATAGATATAACTTGCTTTTAATACATTAGTTTTTCAAATATAACAGTAACACTCTATTCAACTAGACAATTAATCTATGAAGCATCAACTACCATAATTTTTTCTCAAGATTTTAGGGATTATGGATTTAATTGCTAACCGAGAATGAAGTGTTGTACTAAGTTCTAACACTATAAGACAAATACTTTTTTTTTTTAATAGGAATTTGGTTCCTGCACTGCCATTTTGAGGTGCACACAACATGGGGTCTAAAGATGGCATTTTTAGTGGATAATGGAAAGGATCCTAAGCAAAACTTGATTCCACCACCAAAGGATCTTCCAAAATGCTGAAAATTTCAGCCATGAATTTATTAAATTCTGAACATACAAACAACTGAAATAAGGGAAGAACTTTCTTATAAGAAAAGGGTGCAGCATGGATACGTGAATAATAGCTCATTTGTTTTTTCTTTAAAATAATAATAATAATAAAAAAAATTCACAGTGTGGAAATAAAATTTTTTTAAATGCCTCAATAGGAGAATTTCCCAATGCATAAACTGGAGCAGGCTTTTGGTTTTTCCTTGTGTGGAAATAGGGATTTTTTTATAAATTTAAATTTTCATGAATTGTTGTTTATATGTTTTGGAATTAATTAATAGTATATGCTTTTGTAATATGATTTTATTTGTATGACCTATCTAATAAATAATATGTAAAAATTTTACACAATTATCAAGTTAAACTTAATCAGATTTATGAGTTAGAAGACCTACTAAAATTAGTATGAAATAGTAGTTATTTTTACTGTATAATAATACATAATTAGTTGTTTATATAAAATTTTTTTATATAGGTTGTATATAAAAATAAGAGTTTGATTTTGATGTATTGATATTATAAAGTTTTATACGGTCAGCCAAATAGATTTATATATAAATTTAAATTCTCTTGGATTTTATAGCACCCAATAATGGTAAATAAATAAATTAAACGAAATTCTTTGTTTTTAACACAGAAATTTTTCTTAATATGAAATAGGATAGTGTGTAATGTTATTTTGTGAGGCCTTGGTGTGATACTCACATGTATGGCTTTTAATTTTTTCGCACCATGCGAAAAACTTTTGGAGAAAGAAAATTGTTGACTTGTTAGACTTTTTTTTTTGATCGTTAAACACTCATCAAAAGACCCGGCAGGAGATGAGAAGTTCAAATCTAAACAAAATCTCAAAAGTACCAAAGAGTACAAAGAAAAAACCACTGCAACAAAATAACACACTGAATTGAAAGCTAAGTAAAATAATACATCTAATATACTTCACTACATCTGGGATCCATCCCTTTTTTTCTTGAGATCACTCCTTCCATTCTTGAATTCATACACCATATGCAGCAATTACTCACTTATTGCCTCTTCAAAAGTTACATTTTTGTTCCTCAATATTCCAAACCACCCAAACTACTACAAAGAAGCACATACACCAACTTCGCAACACAGATTTCTTAATCTTCAAGGACATCATGATTCAAAACAGTCTTTAGCACACTCAGATTATACCCAACTAACTCTCCACCAACATAGAATATTACACCACAATTTTGTTACAAAGCAGCAATAAAAAAGCACGTGATAAATCATTTTACCAACTTCATTATACAACACACAATTTATCATTTGACTTTGAATTATTCCACATCTTACTAGTTTTTCACGTGTATTCAGCTTTTTAAGGACCACGAACTAAGTTAACAACTCCACTTTTGGAGGGACCAAGTTCTCCATATTCATGTTGTGAAGCAACCCCCACTCATATTACACGACTCTACACACTCCGATTTTACTCTATCTCTTCAATTTCTGAATTTGTTTATAAAGTTTCTATTAAATTCTTCCCTCTTAATCTCAATCATACCCAAGAAGTTAATACTATTTTTTTTTTACAATTCTTTTCAGCATTTCTATATTCCCACCCCTATTCCTTTCACATTCCACAATAATAATTTCATTTAAATTTGGATTTTGAGCCAAACCTCAATTTCCTTATTGCTAAAGTTCTGCCTTGTATGCATGGTATTTTTCTTGTTTGTCTCTACTTTTTGGACTGCTTCTTGTCTTTAATTTTTCGATAAGCTAATCTTGTGAGGACCTCCTCTTCATCACTGCTATCGAAGAATTTGCCACCCTTGTCCCATACTCTCTTCGTCACTGCAGCTTCATAGAAATTATCCTCATCACTTATATCTTCACTAGAGTGAACAACTTGCTTGGAGGATTTTTCAATGGGAGTTATATCAGCCCCCTTCCCGTTCCAAGCTTCTGACCTCTTCTTCACCCTCTATTTGCGCACCCACTGCTGCCCTGTTCGGTGCATCCACCCACTACAAGAAAATTGAGTTTTAGCGAAAATTTTTTTGTGGCAATAACATAATAACCATTATCACTTTGATATAAAGTATGTTTTGGTGACAAAATAAATTGCCATCAAAAGTAAATTTTCTTGTAGTGACCATCTCTCCACCTCCTAAATGATTCGTGGATTCAACACTCAAATTCTCTCCATCGTAGCGCACTTCAGCAGCACTTATTCCTTCACTCAACAATAGATTGGGTTCTGCAAATGCACCAGATTTGACTGCAATAACACTACCCAGTTCATCCTTGAAAGTGTCAATATTAATGCGATACAAAGTTTTATCACTGAGCACCTCCTCATCACCTGCCGCAACATCCACTGTGTTACCCACACTCTCCAGTTATTCAACCTCAAAGTTTTCGAGACCTTTACCCCCCCTTTTGACACTGTTTATGCGGTATCAAGTTCATCACTATAAACCTCATCATCAACAGCTACACCATTCTCTCTACAACCTTGTGTCACCGACGTTACGCTCACTGATTTAGGGATCTCCACTTTCTCACCCACAGTCACAGAGTTGCCGTCAAGAGATCTTGGGGAGACTGAGTTGCCCTAACCAATTCACGGTGAATATGGGCTTGACCCATGCATGGTTCGAAACCCGATGGAAACGAGCAAGAACAAGAAGAGCCCGAGTCCAAATTCTTTCCGGCCAACGGATCAATAAGCCTCGTTCTTCCGTCAGCAATAAACATTTTACCATTCCCCTTTTCTTCACATATTTTGTTAGAGGTGATTTGGGATTCATGGATTAATGGATCAAAATCCATTAGGCCATACCTCACCCCCTTAACATAGCATGAATCAGTTATCTTCCTTTTACTTAGATACTCAAACACAAACTCCTCACCTCCTTTGCTACATATTTCTCTCTCATAAATCAATTCATGCACATACCCCAATTTTTTGTTAGTGATCACATCGATAAGAGGGTCAACAACGTTCCTCATATTCGAATTATCATTGCCAATCTTCGCAGGAGATTCTCCCACTTCCGTCAGAGTTTCGCCCACCATGGAAACGAATTTTTGCGCCTCTAAAGATTCAGAGTAATCATCTCTTCTGTCTGGATGTGACTCAACACTATACACCTCGGATCCAAACTCCTTGACGAAAACTTCAAAACTCTATCTTCAATTTCACCGAGACCCACTCATGGATTCTTTCCTATTGGAAGTAGTCAAGCAATATTCTTGATGTGCTAAAACTTTGATTCTTCAGTTCTGTCGTCCATCAGTATCAATTTTCCCCATAATTTAGTGATCCTAGGGAAGTTCTCATAGCTCCACAAGTTCACTAGCATGCCCATTACTTCGATCCAGGCGCGCCTAGACAAGCTCCAGAAAACTTTCCAGTGATGTCTTATTTTATCAAACACCATTAGCAGTAGCTCATTGCTCATTCATTGCTTCATCTCTAATTTCAGCTGTTGAGAACGTGATTAGACATCTATAAGGACCCCACATCTTTGCATTCAATCTCTCCTATGCCCTTCCATTCATCTAGAAGAATGTTCATCGGTCTTCGGAATTCAACCGGTTTCACACACAAACCCAATAGACTCCTTGTAGCCTCTGTTTTTGTTCATCAAACCACGTAGCTTCGATCTCTTTTCTATCATTCATCTCAACCCAGTTCTCATCCCCAACATCCTCTCCTCGCATATTCTTCTTGAATTCAACCCATCTTTTGTTCACTTTCTGCCCCTGTCTGACGTTCTCCTTCGCCTTACTTCTAGCATCCCCTTCTCTTCTGAATTTTCATATCGTAACAAAAATCTTCTCACCACCCCAAACGATGCCATTCAACCATGCAATTGCTCTCATGGCGCAACCGTACCCGTTGAATCTTATGAGCAAATTGACTGTTTGAATTCAGCCGCTTTTTTCTTGAGATAAAAATGTCATTAACATATCCATCCCTTCCAAATTCCTTATATAGTTCTCTCTTCGTGACAACATTCGGCAGATTGTCCACGAAGATTGTGGATATCACTCCAGTTCTGAAACTTCTCTATCCCCTGTTCCTATTGACTTTATCCCAATGTATATTTCTCCTTACTCCATGTACAAGCCCACCCATGCTTGCTCTCTCCCTTATCCCTTCCTCCGACTTGGCCGCATCTCTCGCCGTGTTTTCCACACTCAAAGCCCTCACTTCTCTCGCCTCCCCTAATTCTCTTATTCTAGCTCGTCAGACTTGAAAGATGTGTTGCAGGGATTTTTGCACCATGCGAAAAGTAAAAGATGACCAGCACATTTTTTCGCAACCTGCGAAAATAGATTTTTGCACCGTGCAAAAATTATCTCCCTTCAGCCACACGTTCGGCATGCATTGATCACATTGTTGGTAGTCCTGCATATTTATATGGTTGCAATGAAGGGGAGTGTCTTAATCTGAAAGTGAAGTTTAGTTTAGAAAATTTCGTAGGGAGTAAGAGGAACAAGGGGGAGCAGGAGTGGATATTAATTTAAATAGATTGCGTGACTCATGGTTCGAGATACAATACGAAAACAAGATCACATTGTTGAGTATCTTAGTTATCTTGAATATGTGAGTTTTTTTCTTATTTTTTTATTATGTTAATTTTCGCACCATGCAAAAATTTCACAAAGCAACTTAATATTATTTTGCACACCACGCGAAAATTTTCTACATCTTGCTTTTATTTTTTGCCTCTGTTAACACCCTCCTTTTATGAATATGCAAAACAATATTCTCAACTTTAACATTAACAAATTTAGAATTGATTGTCAAATTTTATTATCATCATTGAAATTTTTAAATAAAAGTCACAATATTCAAGTAAAAAAAAAAAAAACGAAAGTCACAATATTAACTCAATAGAGCATTTTTTTTTTGACTCTTAAGTTTTCACCAAATGCATCATGTTAAGTGTTTCTAGACATCATAGTTTTGTTTTTTGTTTTGTTCTTTTTTTTCTTGGTTTGAGTAGTTAATCATAGTAGAAAGATCAACTCACATCAAACAACTTGTTAAAAAAAAAGAACTACTTAATTAGAAGAAATCGGTTGAATTAAATTAAGTGATTAACTGATATAAATATTTCTTTAGTTTAAAGAAATTGATGAATTTGCTAATTATAATAACAAAACTAAAGTAACAATGTTAAAAAAAATAATGAAAAATCTATCATTAAAATCGGTCAACTTATAAAATACAAATTTAATTTTGATGCATTATTAATGTAAAAAAAATTTATACGTACATTCAATTATGTAAAAAAAATGTCAGTAAAATTACTTTTTTTTACTTTTTTATGATTGATCATCCAAGAGAACATATATTATTGTATCACTGAATAAAATGTTTTACTTCATCAATACATCAAAATTTTAGAAAAAAAAATACATTAAAATTAAATTCATAAGTACTCATTAAGAGTGTGTGACTTAGAATTTTTGAAACTTAAGTTGTAAAGAAAGTTATGAATTTTAAATGTAACATTTTGCCGGCCACATCATACACTTTCAAAATGGTCACACGTGAATTAGAGTAACCGAGGAGTAGTATTATCCACTTTTTTCAAAGGTTGGGGGTGTATGAATATTTTACCAAAATGTGGGGCATTTTGTTTAATTTTAAAAAGGTCAGGAGTATATTTGTCTTTTAGCTTTTATTTTAAAACTAATAAGTCATGCTAATTAATACAATGCATAGTTACTTAGTGATGAACATATTTCTTGAAAGCTAATATTATGAAGATTATAAAACTATTTTTATATGAAAGTATTTTATTTTGATCATAGTCAGATTTTAGTATATTTTATTTTTATACTAAATAGAAAATTATTTCGATGTCAAATATAATTTTATTTAGATGCAATATTTTATACTATTTGACATCAAAATAATATTCTATTTAGTATAAAAATAAATAACTTAATTGACTAAAACCACTTGTTCAACTAACATTCGTCATCTTCGGTACAAACACAAGAACAACCGCTCCACCAATCACAACTCAGACCATTGAAATGCAAACACACACACTCTCTCCCTCTGCTGTTCCAACTTCCATAGATCTCTGTCAGTACAAGCAGCTGACACATTTTTCTTCCTTCAATCATATATATATATATATATATATATATATATATATATATATATTTTTTTTCTTTTTCTTTTCTCTCAATCCCCTTATCATTGTGTCTTTGTAAATTGTAATACTGATACATGCACCTTCTAAACTCTTGGCACTATTTCAATTATTCTCTGCCACTCCACTCCACAAACTTGAGTGTTTTTGTTTTATTTACGTTTCTTCTAATTTCTTAAGTTTTTAGCTTTTCCTCTTCTATGCTTAACCCAACAAGTGTTGAAATTATGAATTTTTTCTGTTTTTAGAATGAAACTCCTTTTCTGAAATGAGCAGCAAGACACCCTCTAGGTGCTTGATAATATGCTTCTTTGGACACAAGACACAAACTCCTTTGTATCTCTCTCTTGAACCTTCTTTAGAGAGAGAGAGATAGTTTCTCCTTGAGTTTCCGTGTGTTTTTATTACCTTGACATGCTTGCTATGTCCAATTATTAACTATAAGAATGAATTGGGGAATTGAAGTTCTCTCTCCTTCTTCCTATCTCCAAAGTTCTAGCTGGTTGTTCCAAGAAACCAAAGGAGCCAAATGGACTCCACAGGAGAACAAGCTCTTTGAGAATGCTCTGGCTTTGTGTGATCCAAACACCCCAGATCGGTGGGTGAGGGTGGCAGCGATGATTCCCAGTAAAACAATTGGTGATGTGATCAAACACTATAGAGAACTTGAAGAGGATGTGAGTGTCATTGAAGCAGGCTTGATCCCTATTCCGGGGTATGATGATTCTGCTTCTTTCTCATTCAAGTGGTTTGGCAATCATGGCTTTGATGAGTTTAAGCAGTTTTATAGTGCTGTGGGGAAAAGGGGTGGTTCCAACAGGCCAACTGAGCAAGAAAGAAAGAAAGGAGTGCCATGGACAGAGGAGGAGCACAGGTAATTGCATAAGTTAACCTGAATTTGGTTTGTTTAGTATATGTTAGATTCACTAGTGTCCCCTATTTAGATCTGAGTGTTTTACATAATCTAAGAAGAATAATTGCTTAGCTAGGATGTTAAACAACTATGAAATTAAGATTTACTGTTAGACTGTGTTTGGTACAAGCGTTTCAAGATAAAATATACAGAGAGATCTTTGTTTCTGGTTCTAGTATTTGGTGAGATTGGACAAATTTTGTCTTAGAACAAAGATCTTTTACTTGCTTCTATATTAGTTAATATATGATTTTGACCATGACGATTGCTTTTCATGTTGATTTTACATTTGTATGTTATTGTTTGCCTCAAGGCCAAGGCATTTGCTCTATACCTATTTTTAATGTGCGCTTATTTTGCTGGTGAAATCACCATAGGCAATTTCTTCTGGGTCTCAAGAAGTATGGTAAAGGAGATTGGAGAAACATCTCAAGGAGTTTTGTGACGACAAGAACACCTACTCAGGTTGCAAGCCATGCTCAGAAGTACTTCATTCGGCAGCTTACAGGATTGAAGGATAAGAAGAGATCGAGTATCCATGATATCACCATGGTCAATCTTCCGGAAATGAAATCACCTTCATGGGACACTACTATAACTTCTCCTGTTCACTTGGTAATAAACACGGTGAATCCGCAACAGAATCAGAAACTGGCATGTGAGGACATGCCAATGGTTTTTAAGTCAACAAGTGGAAACATGTATGCACCTTTGAGGGGGATTTCTTCACATGGATCTAAACTAAAGGATCATGGTTTTTTCATGAGCACTCTTCATGGTTGCACCACATGATACTATTTTGCAAATGTAATACCAATGAACTCTGCACATGTGGTTTGGTTTCAGAGGGAAAGAGAGGAAGGAAAATGGTTTTGGTTTACACTTTGCTCACTTTTACATCAAAATCAAAACTTGCAGACACACCCATAAGTAACTAAAATTAGCAGCCTTATTCAGTGACATTGGATTGCTTCAGAAATGGTTAATGTGAATATGTTGATAGGAGTTGAATTAGTCTTTAGTGTGTGGAATCTCTACCAAGAGACTAGTTCAGATGATTGATACTAAATTCTGGACTAGTCAGTCATGGTTAGGTTTGATTATGAAGCTTTGGGCATGTATAATATGATTTTATGGAAATTTCCATTGAGCATGCATGTTATGTGCATCTTCACTTCAAGCAGGATCTGAATAAGATGAGTACTTGTCTATTAGTTTGTGGCTCTTATAATCTGTTCCAATATAATCTGGTGAATGAAATAAGCCATCAACAGCACTGATATTCAAGTGGAGCAAAAGACAGATGATGGTGTGTGTTTGGATTGAATTTTATTAAACCGAGGTTTGAATTGATTTTGGCAGTGATTTTGATAAAATGTTTCTTAAACCCTCTTTTTAGTTGGACACCAAATACTTAAAAAACAGGGAAAGCAGTTTTACAATGCGAAAAGTATATACTAAAATAATGTATATAATCTTTCTCAATTTAAAGATGTGATTAAACTATGAGCTTTTAAAGGTTTATGGGGTGAGGATCCATTCCCCAGGAACAACCATGACTTTAGCATATTAATGGGGTGAGGGTTGGAGAGACAAGCAATGTGATTTATGACGAAGCATTTGATTTTAGAATTAATTTAATGATACATTACAATCGTTAGTTCTATATTATGTGGTGGACATCAAGATCCTAGCTTAAAGTCCACCATTCTTTATAATAATTTTTTGTTTTGTGTGCTCCCTCCAAATTAAGTCCACTAGTTAGTGGGTTCTTTTAATTCTTTTATATATGTTAAGCTACCCTACATTTGGTTAATGGTCTATTGTAAAGAGTAAAGAAAATCCTAAATTCCCAACGTGTCGAATGATCAAGGTAGAGAATCATTTGTTCATTACTTTAAAACAACAAAGAACCATTCACGCATGTGCTTTGTTAGGTAAGTGGAAGAGGTTGATTTGGACACTATAGGCCATGTCATCATATGCTTGGTCCGGATCACATTGCATTTGTTCTTTTTTACTCATTTAACTGTTAAACTTTCTATAATACTTTTTTCAAATAAAAAAAAAAATTATTTATATAGCATTCTTGATTATTAGAATATTATAGACAAAGCTTTTAACATGGTACAAACTTTGGTTTAATTCAGCCATTAATATTTAAGGAGAACTACTTCAGATTATATGATTACAAATTTTCTCATGATAACTACACTTTATAATTGTACAACCTATGGTGCACGCCACCATATTGTTATGATCACAAAATGAATTATTCACACTCAGATCAAATATCAAACACAAAACTTATCTCATACAAGCCTTCTATGAAACTAGCTTGCAAAGAAACAGGCTAAAGCTTGGAAGGTGCATTTGCCATCAACGATAGTTTGATTGCTGGAGGGGGGAAGATACGTTTTGTGATCCATTGAATTGGTCTCAACAGTTGAGCTCTCTTCTTGCGCCAGAACCAAATGGCAGCATTGTATTGTTCGTTGCGAATCTTTCGAGTAGCTGCCCGCCAATCATACTACTCCATCTCTTCGCGTGCAGCTTTTCCCATGGTTTCCCTCAACTCTCTGTTAAGCAACAAGGGCTCCAGCTTGCTCATGCAGTCTTCAAGATCGCCCGGAGTGTAGAGATAGCCAATTTTGCCATCTTGATCTGTAGGAATTATATCTGGGATTCCTCCGGCTCGTGCTCCCACGACAGGAATTCCCGAGGACATGGCCTCCAAAACAACAAGCCCAAGTGTCTCTGACTCTGAAGGCATAACAAAAACATCTCCGCTAGCATATGCTTGGGAGAGTTCTTCGCCTCCCAACATTCCTGTGAATACTGCAGGCATACCTTCAAACATTTTCTCCAGCTCCTCCCTGATGGTGAAAACTCAAGTTACTACTACAAGTTCTCAAAACATTTTATGTATGTGCAACATTGCTTTATCTAAAAACGAGGGAAGTAATATAGAAAGACCAAATTACATTAACTTCCTTTGGCATTAGATGACATTATGAATGGCACCTTTTTATCCAGATTGTTAGGGGAGTAAAGCATAAACAAACCTATGGGACATGAAATGCTGATGCAGAAACTTATAGTTTCGGATTATGTGTGCCGTGTGCATATAAGTTGGGATGTGAATTCCACATGATTGTAATCATATCCCATAGAATGTGATATAAGTTGGGAATCTAGTTTTAACACTCAGGATACACCTTTGAACAGAAATACGAAGTAGAGATAGATAGATATTAAAGTCACCTGTAAGGCCCATCTCCAATAAAAGCAATTCGTGCTTCAGGAAGCTTATCCATGATCCTGTCGAAACATGTCATTTGTTTTCAACAGATGAAAGTGATCAAGGTTCAAATTCCAGTACATCACTAGCCAAGGAAGCAGTTTATAGTGATGTCCCACTTTATATTTTGGGAATTCAAGATCATCTGGAAAATCTTAAATACAATTATGTAAAATTCAAGTTAGGCATATTTACAAGATTAAGTTCACTACCTTTTGAGAAAATCTAAACTCTTCTCAACTCCAAGCCGTCCAACATGAACTATCAAGGGTTTCTCCGGTTCACCATTGCTGTATGACAAATGCTTAATATTAAGATGAAATCCCATTATGGCCAAAATTCAGTACATAATGTGAAGATGATAAAATTTCTGAACCTCAATCTTAATCGCATTTCATTTGAGCGGTATCGAGGATGAAAGCTGTAAGAATCAACACCCTTGTTCCAAAGTCGAATCTTGTTAGCTGGACATAAACACGAGAAACAAGTCAGTCAAAACTTTGTCGCATTGCCAACGGCATATCATGATACGATTTTGTTCGAATGCTTTAGCAACAGAGCATGAGTATGGGGTTTTTATGATAACCTGCTGTTACTCTAGCTGCTAAAAAGTCCCTTGCAATTGCAACTGATGGAACTAGAGTAAGATCAGCTGCTCTATGTAGAAATTCTATATAAAACACAAAAATCGATGTTACCATCAAATATTCGAGTCTGAAATGTGAAACGAAAGCAAGACAGATTGCATACTTATGATCAACCACATGGGTTTCACCAGCCAGCTAAATGTATATCTCGGAATGTAACTGAAAGCAACATAAGATCAGCCATAAGCAACATTCAATATAACAGAGAGCAATTCTGACATGATAATATCATAAAAGAACAATGGTAAGCAAAAAAGCCATGCAATCTTAAATGGTACATATATCAAGAAATTCTGAAACTGGAACCAGACTTACACTGGTACATGTGTATGATAGGACATGACAATAGGAACAGAGAGAAGCTTTGCAATGATTAGAGCACCAAAAACCTAAGATTAAGGCAATGTCAGTTACATAGCAAGAAATATATATTTAAAGCTAAACCATCCTTTATAAACTTTAACGAATGCAGAGACAAAGGAACGGCAAACCAACCATTATGCCAGGTGATGATGCATGTATTATGTCAGGCTTGAACCGGGCAACCTCTGAAATTATTCTTGGACTGAGAGCCAAGGAGAGAGGTACCTTCTGATACCATGGGCAGGGGAAACTGCATTTTTTTTTTATTTAATTTAAAATTGTTACTATAAGGCATTGGTTGTGGTTATAAACTAGTAATCATAGCCAGTAAGAGCATTTTCAACTAGTATCAGTGATGATAAATAAATGTGAGAATTACATCGTATGGAAATTTGAAAATAAGTACATTTAAGTAATTAAAAGAGGTTAAGAGGTTTACAACCTCAGGGATCCGATTAATTTAGCGCCATAAAATTCCTTGGGCACTCCTTCATGTGTTGTCACAACCAACACCTATATAGCCCAATTAAAGATAACTAGTTAGTTTACATGTTCAAATGATAACTTCATGATGGAGAAGCTATCATGCCCAGATTTTCTCTGAATCAGTGTGGATAAAGGGGAACACAGACATGGATATAAGGAAGCCAAGACGGAAATTTTACCTCATCTCCCATTTCACGGAGATTCTTGATAAAATTTTGGAACCGATTTTTGTATCCGGAGACATATCTGCGACGTAGAATAGCTTGTGAATAAATATTTTATAAAGAATGAAACAATTTTTTGTTTAAATAGAAGAATACACTAGAGATGCTTCTTATGAATGATCACAAACGAAAAATGGCAAGTATTCAATTTCATTTGGATTTTTATGCAGACAGAAACCAGAAAGCATGGTAGATAAAAACTTGCCAATAGCATTTCCTAAATTTTATGTCTAGTCAGTAGTCACACAATCATCAGCTGGACTTCAGACTATTTTACGATTCATGAATCTGAGAAGCGGCATGGTTTAACAGCTAAAAGTATAACATAAAGTGGTAATTTCAATAAACAACAAAATGGCAATCGAAGAAAATTTCTAAATGATAGTGTATGCAACCAAAGGTAAAGTAGAATCATTGATGAGCAAATATAAGTTCAGATGAACCAGATGTTGAACTTGATCAGAAAATCCTGACTTTTGACATAAACCCACACTTCAACACAGTCAAATCATCAAATGACATATGTTACTATTGGTTTTGGGTCTGGAATCCTAGACCAAAGCCATTGGCAATGAGTACAAGAGGAACAAACAATGAGTTTTTACTAAGAAGAATCATTGCCTTGATAAGTTAAAAATCTTAAGGCTAGTTTTTTATTTATTATTATTATTATTTTAATTATCGAACACAATACAATGGAGAAGGGGACATACCTATATACTACTTGACCAATCTGGAGTTGGTGATGAGTTTGATTGATTTTTGAGTAAAGATAAAAGCAAACAAAATTTCTTTGTTTAAAAGGTTACTTGGATCATAGTTACGTGGAATGCAATACATTTCAGTACAAGAACAAGAACGGGTATGCAACATGTATATGCAAAATGTTTTATGTGGAAATTATACTTATGGAATTCTGGAATACATATTAATTGTGAATTTGCAGGCAATACAATAGCTAATTGGTGAATTCATGTAACTATGCTTGGGATCGCTCTTACTTTGCAAAACCATAAATTAATATTAAAAAAAGAAAGATTGTGTGGTATCTAACTGTTACGACTTTTGACTAATGATAAAGGCTATCCAATAACCAGAAAGTCAACACTCAACAAGGCAACTTGAATAGCTATAGCAGTAATCCAATCCCAATGCTTTCTAATTCTAGAACAGAACAAACTAAAGGGATTTCTATTTCAAACGATGTGCATGATAAAAAGGAGGGAACTCACGCAAAAGGAGAAGGCTCAACAAAGAGAGCAATTCGACGAGGTCTTGAATTGTTCTCAGAAAGAGTACCCTCTTCTTCTTCTTTATTTTCCTCCTCACGCAATTCTTGCTCTGCTATACTCATTTTCCCACCTCCAAGAACCAAACTTTTCCTACTCTTGAATGTGCTTGGACCCTGCAGAGAGCGCAATCGCGCTCCCCTGCAGAAAAGAGTGATAGGTTTCGCTCCAATTGGCTGAAAGAGTTGCAATTTGATGGAATTGGAAGAAGAAAAAGAAGGAGATGAGGGAAAGTTGGGATTTATGGAGAGAGAAGTGGCGGCCATGGTTGTTGGCATTGAGAATGGTTGAATTTGAAGATGGAAGAGAATCAGATATGGTTCAGTGGTTGTGTAAGCATGTAAACTAGTAATAACTAATAAGTATTGACTATTGAGAGAGAGAGAGAATCCAGGGAAATTGGAAAGGGATATTCTTGATGATGGTGGCGCCGTACGGCGGTAGTGATTACTGATTGGGAAGGGAGTGAAGTGTTATCGTTATTGTCTTATTGAATAGGAAGGCTACCTAAATGGGAACATTTTACATGTGTGTGGATGTGCCTTCCTCAAATTACTAACCAGTAATGAATTTAGATCCTTTAAATTTTAAATAAAAAAATTAGTCAAGTAATAAAATAAAATGAATAATTAATTTTTATTGAATTTATAATTTTTATTATCTTAATTTAAAAGTAATTAAATATTAATTTTAGCATTATTTTCGCAACAACTCAAATGTAACTTTTCTTAGTATTATTCTTACGGTAATGCTAGGTGTACATTTATTTTGTCTAACTAAGTCCAACCAAGTTATTAATATCTATATCTAATAAAAAATCATTTCGATATCAAGTAACACAAAAATTAGCACATAAATAATCTTATGTTTGACATAGAAAATATATTTTATTTGTGATAGAAATAAATTATTTGATTGAACTTCATTGGCAAAGTAGGTGTACACTTAGAATTACTGTTACACATATACCCAACCAAGCAAACCAAGCAAACATTCTCCACTGTCACATACGCACGTGAATCACACGCTCCCACTACCACAACTCACACTCTCACAACACTGCCTCCTCTTTTTTTGCTGCTTCTTCTTTTCTCTATTCCTCTTCATCATCATCGCCTTCGTCTCCACCTCCATCTCCACCTCTTCCTCTTCTTCTTCTTCCTCTTCCTTCTCTTTTTCTTTTTTTCTTTCTCTATTACGTTGTGGTAGCTCTTCTTCTTCTTCTTCTTCTTCTTCTTTCGCTGCCATTGTATTACTTTATTGAATCTCCAAAATCTGTTCGTTCTGTTTGAAAAATCTGTTCGTTCTGCTTGAAAAATCAGTTCGTTGAATTTGATTAGTTTTTTTTATTTTTTTTGTTTTCCTTATCAAATACCAAATTAAGATTTCAATGCTGCTGCTTCTTTTATTTTTAATTTATTTTCTTTTTCCCTTATGAAATTTAGAATTGTTGTGCTTTTCTGGTGCAGAATTCACATTATTTGAAGTCAATTCAGAGGAGGAAAAGAAGAAGGAGGAGGAGGAGGAGGAGGAGGAGGAGGAGGACCACAACAACAATAATAATTACAACATCGTAACAGAGGAGGAGGAGGAAAAATATAAGGCGAAGGCGAAGGCGGAGAAGGAGGAGGAAGACAAGGCAGAGGCAGAGGAGGAGGAAGTGGAGGAGGAGGAAGAAGAAGAGGCAGAGGCGGACGAGGAGGTGGATGCGGAGGTGGTGATGAGAAGGAGGAGAGTTGTGGGTGTCTGTGAGTTGGGAAGAAGAAGAAACGCGTGAATACATTGGGGTTGGGGTTGTGTGGGAATAAGAAGAAACGCGTGAGTACGTTGGGGTTGGGGTTGTAGGTGCGTGCGTGATTTCACGCGTGAGTGTGGTAGATCACTTGATTTGACTTGGTTGGAGGAAAGAGGTGTACATGTAGCATGATTGTATCATATATGATAGGGATTATGAATTTAATAGTGATTAATTCCTTATTTTATTATTTTAGGATTTTATCAATCTTTTTACTTTAGAGGAATTTTCCCCCTTCATCATCACATTGAAGGAACAAAAAATATTGCAATTTGTATAATACGAATGCTTCTATATCTTGTATATCCAAGCTCTTTTACATAAAAAATGTTAATATTTATAACTTTAGTTGAAAAAAAAGAGTTTTGTACTTAGGGTAATTCTGTGGTGGCTACCGAAACGGTGGGTACCAAGGAATATGTTTTGACCAACCAAGGAATATATGACACGTGGGCGTGATAATGGTTTGTATAATTAGAAGGATTAGAAGAGGGGCGTAATAATGAGTTGATTTGGGGATGAAATGATAATTGTCGAAACAGAAGTTAAACTGAGGATCGAAGGGTGACCGGAGGGCAGAGCAGGGAAACCATGCACACCCCTAACATTAAGCATTGGGAGGACGTGTGAGAGTGGTTGTGTTGGGCGCAACAAGTCAACTATGGCCAAACTAGTTGCTTACTTGGAGCAAAGCGCGTTGGTTGTAGGCATTTGATCTAAGAGGTTGAAGTGAGTAAAAGACGGGGTGGAGGATGGCCATGCGGCGGCGCACGGCAGTGAGCTAGCTAACACTACAAGAAATGCGTTCGTTACCGGCGGATTTACAGGCAGATTTATTTGTGATTTTCGTCATTTTCAACGTTACCGGCGGAAAAAATCCGCCGGTAAAAACCTCGTCGGTAATTAGTTACCGGCGGATTTTTAAATTCCCCCGGTAATTACCGGCGGAAAAATCCGCCGGTAACAAGTTTATCGTGTCGAATTTGGGATCAACATTACTGAAGGAATTACCGGCGGATTTTTCCACCGGTAAGTTACCAGCGGATTTTTCCCCCCTAATTCCGCTGGTAACGTTAAAGATTTTTTTAAAAAAAAATTGCCTAAAATATTATTTCATGCACCCTTTCACTGTCTCCTCCCATCAGGTAGTTTTAGTGAAATAAATTAATCATTTATTCTGTTGAATTTGCAGTACCAATAACCTCAAGGTTGCTTCATCTATCAAATGTTAAAGTTAAATAAAGTGAAATGTATTTACAAAGTTTATAGGCTTTTGTAAAATAATTTGTAAATAGAATGAGAAATAGTATATATAATTGCTCTAACTAAATAACTCTTGTCGGTCTTGAAAGCTTTGGCCAGGAACCTCTTGTCAGTCTCAATCTGAAAACACAAAATTCATAAACAAATATTAAGAACTCAAAACTGCCAAGCAGAGGAACCTTGTGAAATTTTCACAAAAATCACAAGTTAATTTTGACAAATATACATAGCACATTCTTTCACTTCTACACACAATAACACACTCTTTCACTCTTCAAAACTAGATTCACATAGCTTCCCTATGAACCCTTCACATAATTTTAAAAAAAATAAATAAAGAAGTTAAAGTAATCGTTATTTGCATATAGGATATCACTTTGTAATGCAAAAACAGAAAAATTAGAGAAACATAACACCAAATAAAATGAAATAAAATAATCTTTGTGACAGAGAGAATAAAACCTCGCATAATCCTTGTATGTGTACATTAATCCAATGGAGACAAAGATTCATAGATCCGCATGCATATGCTTATATTCAAATTGGACAAACCATGAACAATAATAAATCAAATAAAGAATTGTTAAAATAAACCGAAGACATGCAAATTGAAGATAGAATTGAAAATGAGTTTTGAGGGAATGGTAATATAAATAAGAATCACATCAAGCACTTGCATTAATATGATTGCTCCATCATAGAGCTCCATCATAGATTCTGATGATGAAGAAGCAGGGCAGCCCCAACAAGTGATTGTAAAGAGACAAATTCAGAACATACATTATTATTTCATCAAGATAAAGATGAAACATCAAGATAAAGATACCTATAAAGCCCCCCAAAAGAACCACTCCCAATTTTCCTCCCAAGCTTGAACTTCCCACCAATGACATGATCCATTGTGAAAATTGCCCTCAATACACCCTCACCGACTGACTGTAACAAACCCTTCTACACTTAGATTTGTGCTCAATACAAAACCTATTTTCTTCACAAAACCTCAAATAGAACCAAAATCCCACTTATTGTTCCACGGATTCACCTGATTAAAGGGTCAATATTCCAAACTTTATTCACTAACACACTCAAATCCAAAGAGATTTCTCACTCTATGCCTCCAATCAGCCCCAAAATCAATGTACGGTGCGAATCCGGGACAAGGGTAAAGATCGAAAGGAGCAAAATTTACAAAGAAAATTGCAACATCACCCCCCAAAAATGAAGATGAAATCTCATTACAGCACTACCTTCTCCAACTACATTCCTTTTCTGCCAAAAAAAAATCAGCCAAGAGGAGGAGATTGAGGAATGGGGATCAATCAGGTAGGAACTAAAGTAAAAGTTGAAATTCTACCAAATCAAAAAGCTTTTGGAGAGAGAGATAACGAAGAGAAAGAGAGAAGAGAAAGATGAGAACTTGAGAAGTAGAAAGCATGTGAGACTACCCAACCCAAAACATTCCCATCAAATTTATCAAAAGGAAAATAACTTCTATTGGAGAAAACATAAACACAGTTCTAAATCAAGTTCCAGTGTATATAACAGTAGATTATCACAGATTCAGTGTATATCATGTCAGCAACTAAGATTTATGACCTCTCAATTCTCTAGTCTAATTCTCTAGATTATATGCAGGTATATATGAGCAAATGAGTGAGTGAGCTAAGATTGATGAACTCTTAATTCTCTAGTCTAATTCAAAACATACATATACATATTCATATAATTCAAACATGGTTAGTTCAGCAGTATGAATCACAAGAAGAGTATTTCTAAATTGACAAAACAATAGACAATCCACCAAAATGATAGCAAGGAAAAAGGAATCATTTCATGATTTTCAATTTAATTGAATACAAGCAAATGAATGAAGGAGCTGACCTCAAGGGTAACACTATTAACATTCCCAGTCCTGCCCAACTGGCCCTTGATGCTGAACTTAGAAAAGAAATCGAAGGAACCTCCAATATCCGGTACACTGAAATTATCATGGTTGCCTCTGAGATCAAAGAACAAGCTCTTGTCAATTCCACTCCTCCTAATAACACTGTCCATCACAGTCTTGTACTCCACCCACTCATCCTTAACACAACCATCATATAGCTTGAAAATCTTGCAATCAAAACCATGTCTCAACCCTAATTATAGTACCTTTAACACTAACCTTATGCAAATTTAGGGTTTTGTGTGGTGCTTTACACAACTCGGCTACGACTTGCGGCGGCGGCAGATGACTGGAGGTGGCGGAATTGCTGGTTGCTTCCATGGAAGGGTAAGGGATTAGAGGTTTTCTGTTTCAAACTAAAATGCCACATAGAAATGAAATAAGAACTCATACCTTAAGGATTCGCAAAGAGTAAACGACGCTAGGGACGATGGCTTCGCAGTGTCAGCGGTGGAACGGCAGCAAGACAAAGACGGGCCTCTTCCTACTACTTGATGCGGATTTTCAGCAACCCTACTATCTCGGCAAGTATACCGAATCGTATCAAGTAATATACCACAATTAAGTGGAGTATCGATCCCACGAGGATTAATGGATCAAGCAATAACTACCAATTAATTATACTAATCAGATCAAAAACAGAATTGAGTTGAGAGCATACAAATTTCGAAAACTAGAAAGAAGAGAAATTAGAAAATTACTTGATTGCAAACGATGGTAAGAGAACTGTTAAGAGCTTCGGAGATGTTTTTCCCTTGAGGGCCAATGCATACATTCG
>JASCZI010242076.1:18909-32197 GCA_036250425.1 Stylosanthes scabra | reverse complement strand
ATTCAGTTCCCGTTCAGATGAATAAATCAAGGCAAGAACCTGCTCTGGTGTCCATGGGACATTAGGATTAAAGATAGAGTTATTACGCGATCTCCATATCCACCATAACGCAGAGGCAAAGAAAAAGGGATTTTGTTTCATCCCAGATAGGATCCATTGTCTGGTATCATGGCCGATCAAATTCATTCCCAACCTACGCCAAATCTCCAAAGAGTGGGGGCAATCTCGAAGACAATGGAGAGTAGTTTCTGGATGGGAATTGCATCTAGAGCACGTATCTGATGAGCTTAACCCACGTCTGTAACGGAATGATGCTGTGGGGAGAGCATTATGGAGACATAGCCACATAAGTAGCTTGTGCTTTTCGGGGATTTTCGACCGCCACAACCAAAGCCAATTGGAGTTAGAATCCCAATTAACCTTCCTGTTACAAATTCAGTTATAACCAGAGCTAGTAGAATAAGTCTTAGAAGAAGAAGAATTCCATAGCCAACCAGAAGCAGTACCTACTTGTAAGTCAGGATTGTAAAGGAAAATATTTTGGCGTATCTCATGAGGAATAGAGGAAGATAGCCGATTCAAATTCCATGTTCCATTATCCCAAATATCTCTGATGCAAAGGTCAGTATCGGATATGTGAACGAATGGCAAGCTTTCAGCCAGCGTGCCCTCAATTCTCCACTTATCATACCAGAAGGATTGAGATAAAGGACCTGTGCTCCATGAGAATCCATCTTTCAAGATAAGAAAGGCTTTGTAGATACTCTGCCAAATAGGTGAAGCACCGTTAGAAATGGGTGTTACCTTTTGAGATGGCTGGGTAGTATTTACTTCTAAGAAGTCTAACCAAAAGCTTCTCGTCAGAGTGGAACATTTGCCAAATCAACTTGCCCAAAAGTGCTATGTTAGCACTGCTAGGATCTCGAATACCAAGACCACCAAATTTCTTCGGTGTAATAACTGTGCTCCATTTGAGTAGGCTCATCCCTCTCTCGTCAACCAGGCCTTTCCAAAGGAAATTCCTTAACATAGCAGATATATCTTTGCAAATACTAGTAGGAAGAAGACTTACTTGCATATTGTAAATCGTTATTGCAGAGGCGACAGAGTTTATGAGGCAAAGACGACCAGCTCTATTAAGAATTCTTCCTTTCCACCCCGCCAGTCTGTTTTTGATTTTGTCAATAACTCCAAAGAAAGAAGATCTTCTAGCTCTGGAGTGGTGCAGATTGACCCCTAGATACTTTCCCAAATCTTGAGTAAAGCGAATGGAAGATATTCCAGAAAACATTTCTTTCCTTCTGTTATTAACATTCTTCGAACAAAAGGCCTTAGATTTTTCCAAGTTAATTCTTAGACCGGAAGCTGTGGAGAACTTATCAAGAGCAGTCATAATCAATTGGACCTGAGATTTTCTAGCTTTGCAGAAGAGAAGAAGATCATCTGCAAACATAGGTCCGCCTCTAGTAATCGCCACCAGTTCCCACTTACCATTATCCACAAGATTAGTAATATAGCACGCGAGCCTCTCCATACAAATGACAAATAAGTAAGGAGATATGGGATCACCTTGTCGAAGACCTTTGTTAGGCTGAAAACAATCTAATCGATTCCCATTCCACAATAGAGATGGAGTAGAAGCTTTGACACAATTCATAATTAGAATAACAGTAGATCGTGGAAAACCAAAGCAACAGAGAGAATGTTCAAGAAAGCGCCAATCAACTCTATCATATGCTTTTTCAAGGTCAATTTTAAAAGCTAGAGTACCTTTTTTGGATTTTGTCATTTTCATGAAGTGAAGAATCTCTTGTGCAATAATGATATTGTCCGGAGTTCCTCGACCAAGGATGAAGCCGCCTTGAAGTGGGCCAATGATATCTTTCAAGAAAGGTCTTAAACGGTTCATAAAGACCTTGGTTATTATTTTATATGCAACGTTATACAAGCTGATCGGTCTGAAGTCCTTTATAGTTGTCGGTGTGTCTATCTTGGAAATAAGGACAATTAATGTCTCCATGATCTTTGGATCAATATCTTCCCCCGCAAAAGCTCTTTGAACCAATAGCCAGATATCCGTGCCTATAATGTCCCAATATTCCTTAAAAAAGAGACTCTGAAAACCATTAGGACCTGGTGCCTTGAAGGAGTTCATGCTAAACACTGCGGACTTTACCTCAGAGAAAGCCACTGGAGCAATTAAATTATCACAAGCTTTCTTGCTGAGCTGCGGTAAAGAAATATCCCCCATGCCATCCAACTCAATGTTGTCTACTGAGCAGAAAAGATCCTTAAAATAAGAGAGGGCCTCATGTTGGAGCACGTTTTGATCTGTTGCCCAAGAACCATCTTTCAAGAACAAACCTTTAATCTTGTTATGTTTCCTTCTGACTAATGTTTGTAGATGAAAGAATTTAGTGTTGCGATCCCCAAAACGGACCCATTGTTCTCGAGATTTCTGATACTAGATAAGCTCCTCTTGTAAAAGGATACAATTGTAATCATCACAGAGTTGTTTCTCCTTTAACCGAAGGGAAAGGATATCTGCCTTCTCCAGTCTCTTTTGAATAGCACCAATTTGCCTTTCAAGCTCCCGCTTCTTCACGAAAATGTTCCCAAAAATCTTGGAATTGAACTCCACAGATTTCTATTGGACAAGTTGCAGATTATTCGTACAGAAATTACCTGAATTCCAAGCATCAATAACAACATTCCTGTATTGTGGATGAGTTGCCCAAGCAGTAAGAACCTGAATGGCCTATTACACTTGATGGGAAGGCTACCATTACATCGAACAAGAATAGGGCAGTGATCAGAATGCAACCTGTTTAAAATCTCAGCGTAGGCCTCTGGAAATAATTCCAACCAACCTGTGTTGTACAGGACCCTGTCTAATTTCTTGGCGATGTCCTTGTTATTTGATACTCTACGGTACCAAGTAAATTTCCTGCCAATCATTTGTAGCTCAAGTAAATTACAATTTTCAAGCATATCAGCAAAAAGGCCAGCATGTTGATGTGAGAAGGCAGCATTTCCAGATTCTTCAGGTCTCAACACTTCATTGAAATCACCTAGAACAAACCATGGTGAATCAAATTTGGAAGATAAGGAACTTAGATGATCCCACAAAATTGGTCTCCTGTTGAACTGAGGACAAGCATAAACAGTACTACACATCCATTTATTGGAACCAGAGTTAACAGCAATAGTAACGCATTGTTCAAAATGATCAACTAGTCTGCATGTAATATGTGGAAGAGAAGATAAAAACCATATTCCCTCTTTATGACCCACAACCTCAACAACACTAACTGCCTGGTATCCTAGATTATTCCAGAATGATCTTAAGTTGGAGAACACTGAATGCGTTTCCACAAGAATAAAGATAGAAGGCTTGAATTTTCTTACCAACTCCTTGCAATGTACACATGCCATTTTGTTGGAGGCACCTCTGATGTTCCATATAATTATGTTGTAACTATCCATAAAAACAACTGACAGATTGGAGATGGAGAATAGCAGCTGGGGAATGATCAGCTGCGTGGAAACATCGGAAACCCTAGTAGTTTCCTTTGTAACCTCTTCCTTTATATTTTCCACTTCCTTGGTAGGTAATGAGGAAGTTTGCGCTGGAGAAATCTGCCTTAATTCTGGTGATGGTAGGGTAGATGCTGGTCGCTGCCTTTTCCTGATAGCGAATTGTGCAGGAGTATTTGTCTGAGAAACAACTGTGTGAACTTTTGCTTGTCCTTTGCCCGGTTTATTCCTCACTGCTTTTGAATTTGTTCCGACAAACATACCATTGATTGATTTTGAAAGGGAGTTGTTCTTCTTCGAAAGTGTTACCTGTTCACTAGTTTTTGCTTTTGATTTCCTTTTAACCTCTATCCAATTCCCTTGCTCGGCTCCATCAATAGTATCTACATTTATGGCTGCTTTAGAAGTCTGTTCATGGATATTGTCTGATGAAACTTCCTTCGCCTTTCCATTCATAGGTACTCTAGCAATATGGGCATGAGAATTGTCCTTAGCCTCGACATTCGTAGGTGCCTCAAAAGTATTGGCTCGTGTGTTATCTTTTACGCCCCCACTGTTAGTGCCAAATTCGAAAACCTTTCCAATAGGAAGATCCGTTGTTGTTTTGATCGTTGGACCCACTTTTGCTGGATATTCCTTCGGGCAATCGGTGTCAGTATGACCATAAAAATCACATTGAGAGCATATATGATGTAAACTCTGATATTGAATTTCATAGTCAATACCATCAACGGTAATCCCTCTCACCACTGGATGACCAAGATCAATCTCTACGCATGCTCTGGCATATTCTCCCCGCTCGGTTGATTTGGTAGTCAAGCCAACCTTGATAGGTTTGCCAACTGCTGAAGCAATCATAGTCATGAGTTTTTTATGATAATACCAAATCGGTAATCCTTCAATTCTAATCCAAACCATGGTTGAACCAAACGATTCTTCTCCCGAACGGAAGGTAGGAGTCCAAGGTTTAACCGCAATGTAATGCCCATTTAACATCCAGGGTCCACTGGTTAGAACTCTCTCTCGCTCCTCAGCCATATCAAATTTTACCAAGAAATATCCCTTGCCCACATTAAGGAGATTGAACCATCCCCTAAGTCTCCAAACTCCTTTCAATTTATGCGTCAATGCCATATAGCTCATGTGTTTGTCTAGCACCTTAATCACAATAGCTTCCTGAAGGGTTGTGAAAAAATTGATCTTGTTTCATCAGTAAAGGTCACACTCGGTCGAGCAGTATCTCCTTGTTTGCCTGAAACCTTGCCCAATCGATCACCATCTAACTCAACAGCTGTTTCCATGAACTTGGTAGTAGAACCACCAACTACTTTGTCACGGAAAGATACCCTTTCCTTCTTAAATTCCTCTTTCAATCCTGCCAAAGGAACATCCTTTTTTTCCACTATATTTTCTCCGGCAACAACACCAATGGACTCTTTGCTGTGAGCCAATTTCATAGAAGACCCTTCACTACTAGTATTACTCATATTCAACCCAATTCAAAACAGCTTCAGTTAACAATCAGAATCCAAATAACAACCAGATACAAGGAAAAAACAATTCCAGCAACCGTGCTCAGTGAATGATCAAGTACTATGGATGTACTCCACTAGCCCCGTTAACATTATTAGATACGGAGAAGTGAAGTTGTAGGATTTACCGATGAAAATCAATGGTAGCTATTTGCTGACCTTGACGGGGGGCGGTGGTGTCGACGAGCTGGTGGTGACGGATGGAGACCTAACTGACGAAGGACATAGAGTGGCGGCGAAGAACGAGTGATGACGACGGACCGAAGACGGGAAGGTGGTGACGAAAGACGGGATCTGAAGAAGGAGTGTACGGTTTTGGTTGGAGCAGAGAGTGATCTGAGGGACCTCCAGTGATATCCAGAAGGAGGGATCTGCGGTGGATTTGTGATGTTGGTGGCAACGGACGACGGTGATGGTGGTGATGACGGAAGCTGTCGGTGGTTTGGTTGACAAAATGGACGGGCTCACTGGTCAGATCGGAGGGAGCTCCGGAAGGCGCAGAGCACGAGGTGAAGCCGATGGCGACGGGATGGATCTGAACGGAGAATGATTGTTGGCGATGGAAGGAGGTTGGCGACGGCGGTGAACGGATGGCGAAGCTCCGTGAGGTTGGTGCTTACTTAGATATCTCTCTAAGTAAAATATGATAAGATAATAGATTATTGCTTACTTGAATTAAACATACATCTTTATTTTTTCTACTATCTAAAAGTTTGATATTTATATATAGATATAAGTCGATATATTATTATTATTTTGAAGATATTTTCTATTAATAATTTTTAGCTTAATATATTATTTCTTTAATTTTATAAAACTAATTTTATATATATGAAGAGTAAATTCAATTCATTATTCCCGTGCTCGGCATCGGCTAATAACACTAGTATGAGAAAAAGAAAAAGAGGGGATACGAGAAAAAGAAAAAGAGGGGATGGAGAGAAAGAGTGATTTTTTATATGAAAAACTGATTTTATATGAAAAAATTGGTTTTACATATGAAAAAAAATTAGTTTTATTCTAAAAATCAGTTTAAACTGATTTTATTTTTGTAAACTGATGCACTATTTTGGTTCAGTTTTCAAACTATTTAAAACAGTTTGGTTCGATTTCAGTTAAGTTTAAGTGATAATTGCACCACGCACACCTCTATATACGTATAATTAATATGTAAATAGAATGTTTGATATTTCATTTATAATAAAGCGCCCTTTTCTCATCAATCAATTAACAATATTAGGCAAAATTAGTTAATTAATAATGGGAGTACTATATTTTAAATTTTTATTTTTTTTTATGATTAATACTCTTTTATTTAATATTCTAATCATGATAAAATACAATACTCCCAAATGATAATACTATACAAAATGGGAGATAACGAGAGAATCTCATACTAGTTCGTTGTTATTGATGGAGATCTTCCTCCCTTACAAGATGATTCTCTTGCATGAGTCTCTCTCCTAGTAAATCTTTCATAATGGCCAAGATCTTCATATAATTTGTGTCTTCTACTATGAATTTGTGTTTTTATGATGATGAAGGTCTTGCTTATCGGCAAGAATTTATATAAATTATTAAATTACAAAGAAAGTTGTAATGTAGTAAGAGATAGTCATTTGTCATTTTGTTGTGTTTGGATAAAATTGAAGCCAATTTATTTTATTAATGAAAATTTTCGAAAAAATTATTTGATTTAAATTTTTTATACAACTTTTTGATTTGTTTAAAATCTTAACATAAAAAATTTAAAAAATTAAGTTGAGATTCGAATTTATGTCACTATGTAAGGATTGAATTGGGATTATTAGCAAAACAAAAATACCTAATTAAGCTTATGTGTGAGTCTTGTCCCAAAAAATAAAAAGCTTACTTATGAGAATGGGGAGAGTAAATTATGTACTCTCTGCAGTTTGCATGTTTATCTTGATTTGGTTCCTTCTTTCCCACTGTTGTAAAAGCCAGATCGACCTGGGAGGTTAGACTAAAAAACCAGTCAGTACACCGGTTCAGGTGGGCTGAAAGACTGGATTTGCAGTCTGCAACCGATTTGGTCTGGTCGGTTCGGACAAAACTGATGACTCTCCAGTTTTCTATCTGACCGGAGGTCAAAATATTGACCCAAACCGAATAGGACCCCTTTTTTAAGTTCTTGGAAAAAAAGATAAATAAATAAACGATTGAAAAAATAAAGAAGAAGTAGTAAAACAAAACCCTGACCTAACCCAATTACCCAAACGTAAGAGCAGCAGTGCGTCCTTGTGCAGTCGTCACCGTTGCGGTCTCTGAGCCGAGGTTGTGCCTCCTTGTGTCCAGTCGTACCCGTGCCACCGTCGTTCCCGTGCCCGTGCCGGTCTCTGAGCAGAGGCTCGGCGTGAGTTCATCGTGCCATTGTCCAGTGAGTCGTCTCTGCGTCCTACTTGCAGCCTATGCCTCCGCCTCTCGGTATGTTTTACAATTTAATCAATTATTCTCTTCGGTGAAAAAAATATGTTTTACAATTTATAAGAAGTGAAACTGGGTATTTTGCTTTCTTGACTTTTATGGGGTGGAATTTCTCTTATCTTCTGTGTGGATACCTTGCATGGTAAACAATTATTCTCTTTTGTGAAGAAAATATGTTTTACAAATTATAAGAAGTGAAACTGGGTATTTTGCTTTCTTGACTTTTATGGGGGTGGAATTTCTCTTCTCTTCTGTGTGGATACCTTGCATGATAAACAATTATTCTCTTTTGTGAAGAAAATATGTTTTACAAATTATAAGAAGTGAATCTAGGTATTTTGCTTTCTTGACTTTTATGTGGGAATTTCTCTTAGCTTCTGTGTTGATACCTTGCATGATAAACAATTATTCTCTTCGGTGAAGAAAATATGTTTTACAGATTATGAGAAGTGAAACTGGGGTATTTTGCTTTCTTGACTTTTATGTGTTGGAATTTCTCTTAGCTTCTGTGTTGATACCTTGCATGATTGTGGTTATTGACAGAAGCATAAATTAAGGATAGTAATGTGGAGCCAGAGCTAGAAGAAGAAGAAAATACTATGGGAACTCTGGAGAGGAGTCCTTTGGTAAGAATGGAGGTTCCAGTCTCCAAACAAGAACAGCCAAATAAGCTTATTGGTGGCAACAGTCCTCACACAACCTCAAAATGCTCTAGAACTTTTGGCCTTTCAAAGAAAAGAAAGCTTCAAGAAAATCACAAGCATGATGTTACAGAACCAAAGTCAGAAGGGAAAGAAGACTTTCTGATCAGTTCAAACAGGACTACCAGAAAGGTGAATGAACAAAAAAAACACAATAAATCAAATAAGAATGACCAATACAAAGATGATCCCTTGTTTGAAGATTTGGATGATGATGAGGAAATGTTTTTCCTTCTAAAGACAAAGTACACAAGAAGGGCTAGGAGAATGGATGATAATGTTACGGTAACTATCATTTATAATACATTTCCAATAAAGGGTTTAGGGTTTAGGTCCATTTACTCAGGGATAATCATTATATCATTCATCTTCAAAGGTACTAAACTAATTCTTTTTATAGGTTGTTGAACAAAACCCCCGCAAATGTCATCAATGCATGAAGAAGGAGCGAACAACTTTTGTGCCTTGTGCTAAATGTCAGAAAATGTACTGTCTGCGGTGCATCAACCAGTGGTATGTTAGTTTATGTTTAACTATTGAATTCAAATCATGCAGTTTGTGACATACCCTTAAAAAATTGATGTGGTTTTCATTTTTTTTAAGGTACCCTGATATGTCAATAGAAGAAATTGCTGAAAGTTGCCCATGTTGCCGTAATAATTGCAATTGCAATGTTTGTTTGTGTTCAAGAGGAACAATTAAGGTTGAGGTTACTATTATTTAATATCCTGTTGATTATCTTAGCTCTGAAATCAAATTCTATAATGAGTCAAAAATGCCTCAAATCAGAAGTATATATTAACTCTTTTGCATCTTCTTCTATCTGTTTTTGAATATTCACATTTAGACATCTACCAAGGAGATAACTGATAGTGAAAAGATTCAGCATCTACATTATATGGTTAACTTACTCGTTCCATTTCTGAAAGAAATTCGTCATGAACAGAGTCAAGAGGAAGAGATTGAAGCTAAAATACAAGGTATTAATCTTTTCCTTTCGTTTTTTGGACATTATATTGAAGAATTCTTAACAAATAAACCATCTTTCTTGAAATCAGGTTGTCATATTGAGATACCGCAGAGTCTTTGTGGCGACAATGAACGTGTCTATTGGTAAGTCTCCTTCAATTTATACAAGTGTGGCTTCTTTCCATGTTCTATAAGATCTTTAATTTATTCTTGGGTTTTATAACAGTGATCATTGTGCCACCTCAATTGTCGACCTCCATCGAAGCTGTCCGAATTGTTCCTTTGAACTTTGCCTAAATTGTTGCCAAGAAATTCGCAATGGAAGCATTACATCACGGTCAGAGCTGAAGTTCCAATATTTGAATAAAGGTTATGATTACATGCATGGTGGTGATCCTCTTCCAGTATTGCCTGCTCTAGAGGCCTCAAATGTTAATGTTCAACTATCTTCCTTGTGGAATGCTGATAGTGATGGAAGGATCAGCTGTGCACCGAAGGAGGTTGGGGGTTGTGGTAGTTCTATGTTAGAGCTGAGGTGTATCCTACCACATGGATGGCTATCTAGATTGGAAGCTAAAGCGCAAGAGATGCTGAGGTTTTGTGAAATAAAACTAAAAACAGTTCAACCAAAAGAAGCAGAATCAAGCTATAACCTAATGAGAAGGGCAGCATTCAGAGAAGGCACAAATGACAATAACATATATTGTCCAGAGTCTGGGGACATCTCAAAGGAAAGCTTCTTGTTATTTCAAAAGCATTGGTCTAATGGTGAACCAGTTATAGTCCGTGATGTTCTAAAGCAGGGAACTGGTCTGAGCTGGGAGCCAATGGTCATGTGGCGAGTTTTATGCGAAAGTTCAGTTTCAGAAATTAGCTCAAAAATGTCAGAAGTGAAGGCTATGGATTGCCTAGCTGGTTGTGAGGTTTGGTTCTTTTGTTTCTTACTTTGTGCCTAAATGTTTACACTATCGTGATTTACTCTAAAATCTCTTAACTGTGATATGCTCTTTTTTTTTTTTTGGATTCCATACGAATTCTTTTAACACCTACATTTTCTGTCAATGTATTTTTTGCAAAATAAAAAATTAATAATCTAAATTTGGAACTTTTATGTTAAAAGGTTGAATATGATATTCTAATCTATAATGATTTATATTCAAATCATAGTTTTTATTTATTTCCAATCATCATATCTTTATTCTTAAGACTCCACATAACATAGTTGCTTGCTTCAACTGCCATGATATTATACTATTATTCACTCTCTTAAACATTGCAGGTAGAAATTAATACGCATAAGTTCTTTAAAGGATATACTGGGGGAAGAACATATAGAAATCTCTGGCCAGAGATGCTCAAGCTAAAAGATTGGCCCCCTTCAGACAAGTTTGAAGATCTTCTTCCTCGCCATTGTGATGAGTTTATACGTTGCTTGCCATTTCAAGAGTATAGTGATCCCCGTGCTGGAATTGTCAATCTTGCTGTGAAATTACCAGCCCATGTCCTTAAGCCTGATATGGGTCCAAAAACTTATATAGCTTATGGAATTAAAGAAGAACTTGGGAGAGGAGACTCTGTCACAAAGCTTCACTGTGATATGTCAGACGCGGTACGTTGAACTGTAATTTGATTGCTGGAAAAGTATTCACCCAACTCTCCTCGTTGAATGATAGTCCCCTGATATATATTCATTAAATTTTCTGTCTTTCCTTTAATTGTAGAAACTATAGCATTCCATATTGATTTAGTCAGTCCAATGCACAAATATGAAAATAAACAATTTGATATTAAGAGGTTGAAAAAATAGGACTTCCTATTACTAATATTTAAACTTACTATTACTTATATCTGCAGATATAGTTTTCTTTTCTTGCAATAGATAAATGGAACTTTGTTCCAAAAGTTCTTCATGTCAAATATCATGTCGAAGAATATTGACTTTTTTTTTTCTTCTTACTTAATTGTCACAGGTTAATATTTTGACACATACAGCTGAGGTTACACTCAGTGAAGAACAGTATTCTGTCATTTCCAAGCTGAAAGAAGCACATGCAGCACAAGATAAGGAAGAACTCTGGTCTGAAGAGAGAAATTTTGAGTACCCAAGTGTTCAACCTTGCAAAGATGAGAAAGAACGAATAGAAGATAAGGAAGCAGTAAACCCCCAAGATAATATCAAGAAGTGTAATGGGATGGTCTTTCCCCGTGAGAAGTTTGAGGGGGCTGATTCCCAAGATATCTCTAACGAAAGTGAAATTGGAGAAACAAGTGGTGCTTTATGGGATATCTTTCGTAGAGAGGATGTTGAAAAGTTGGAAACATATCTAACTAAACATTCAAAGGAATTTAGACACACTTATTGTTCTCCAGTTGACCAGGTATTTGTATTAATAATGATTTACATTTCTTCACGTCCTTGCGTACTTGATGCTCTAATTAAATTCTTTGGTGGTTAGGTTGTCCATCCGATTCATGACCAATGCTTTTATTTGAATATGGAGCACAAAAGGAAGTTGAAGGAGGAGCTTGGTTAGTACATAGAATTGCACATTGTTTGCTCAGTATTTGTTATTTGTTAACTTAACTGAATGGCAACTTTCAGGTGTAGAGCCATGGACATTTGAGCAGAAACTTGGCGAGGCAGTGTTTATTCCTGCTGGATGCCCGCACCAAGTGAGAAATATCAAGGTGAAACATCTCTGAGACGGTTTTGATTTTGTTAGTGTTGAGCTCATTTCTATGTATCTGTTGTTCTAATATCTAGATTCTAAAACCATGCAGTCATGTACAAAAGTTGCTGCAGACTTTGTCTCCCCCGAAAATATCGGTGAGTGTCTGCGTTTAACTAATGAGTTTCGGAAGCTTCCGAAGAACCACAAGGCTCGTGAAGATAAATTGGAGGTGATTTATTCCTTGAATATAGTTTCTTATGCTATTTTTTATCATGATATTGTCTTCAAAGCTATTATGTTTTGTGAAAGAATGTGTAATATTTTTCTTTTTCCTTTTTGTGGTGATGGAACAGATAAAGAAAATGATAGTGTATGCACTTGATCAAGCTCTGAAAGACCTGCAAGTTTTGATTAACTGTTCTTGAGACGACTTCAAGAAAGTTGTTGGATTTTGATGTAAATTTAGAGAAGTATGCAGAAGGTTGGTGGCACTCACAATTAGAGTGATTATAATTGTTGCTGTCACATTTTGGGGAACAATTTAAATTAATTTTGCTTTCAAACTCTGAAAAGCAACTTAGAAAGGAATCCAATAAGTTCATTGTTTAACCTCCTATTTCTTTTCTATTTTTGTCATTTTTTTTTTATTCTCTTATTCTACCGCCAAAAGTCAGGTTTGTCATGAACCTGGTGCTATCTGACTCGGTTTCCAGGTGTTTGCTGCTTTTTTATTTGGAGCACTGAAATCTATATAATTATTTGGTGGCCCCTCTAGATTAATAGAATTATGCGAAATACCCGGTGTTTAGGTTTTTGCCGAACGTGAATGTGAATTAGCCACATTATAGTTCAGGCCCAGCTGGTTATTGAATTGATTTGGTTGGGGTTGGCAAATAAAAACATTTAAGTAAAAATGAAAATAATATATATTTTATTCAAATAATAAAAATCAACTATTGAATTAGTTATTAGTATAAAATACAACTTCAAAAATAAACTAAACATTCATATAAATATATATAACCACTGATTTGGTATTTTTATTGTGTAAATAGCACTTTTAATTTAATGATTATGAAAACTGATTCAAAAATTAAGATCCTTGATGTTTATATCGCATCTACACGACTGCAGCTGAAAGTAGAATCATGGAAGCCTTTTAAGGTGCAGAAGTCATTGTCAATACTCGAACGTTATTTTTAGCTGTTACTCCATATTGCCACTGTATAAACAGAGAACAACACACAAATCCTAATGCTTATGCTCATGATCATGAAACTCATACTGTGGTGGTGATAGAGTGCGTTGATGATTGCTACTATGAGAATCGACGAGAAACAATGCTTCAAAGGTGGTCATGTCCTTGGTGAAGGTGCTCCAGTGCATTTGGCTGGCTGCTTTAACCACCTAATAATTCCCTTCTACCTAAACA
>JASCZI010242076.1:0-18775 GCA_036250425.1 Stylosanthes scabra | reverse complement strand
AAAATATATATATATATATATATATATATATATATATATATATATATATATATATATATATATATTTTTTTTTTTTCTTGGGTCATGTTTGGTCTTCAAAGTTCAAAGTGGTGGTCAAAGCTAATATAGTAACTTAAGGCTTCGGAAATCAATTTAGACTTTGAAACAATTATGGAGGCCTGCGGGAAAGGAAAAAAAAAAAAAAACAAAGAATGAGGATTAAAAATGGTAAATTAAAGTAAAAAAAAGTCAAAATTAATATACAATCCAACAAGTCAAGTTATGTTATTTACATTTTTTACCACAAAGTTGCATTCACAATTACAAAAGAAATGGTTAAATGGGACAACATAGCACTCCGTACCAGGTTCATGACGAACTTGCTTTTGCGGAGGCCAGACTAACATTCACCTGATTTGATGGGTGAATTTTAGGGTGCGCCGGGCTGACACACAGGCGCACCCACACCTCTGTATTCATCAGAAAAAGGCTCAATTGCATGTGGGCATGTATCATCTTCAATGCAGAGGCTGGTACATTATCGACGTCATTGTATTTCTTTGTGAATATCACATTCGGCTCTAGATATATGGCTTTTTGGTGAAATAAAATTGGCTGAGGATTCAAATGCAAATAAATTCACTGAATTTTTTGACATGGCAAGATTACGCTTTTTTATTTTTTATCAGCTTCATAATTGTGGGCTCTTAAATTATATTGCCAAATGGGTTAGGGTGACCTTTCAAAAGAAAAACTATGCCTGTGGAATTCCCAAACACTTATGCAAATTTTTTTATCTATATATTTATGTCTTCATTCTCAAGAGAGGAAGTTTTACTGATTTAGTGTATTGTATACTTTCATATAAAAATTAGAAAGAGTTATTTTATCAATAGTTAACAATACTTTTTTAAATCAATTTCAATTTTATAGGAAACAAATCCAAATTATAGTTTCCAATTTCAATTAACGTTAAAATTTGTTTAAATTCAGTAGATAACAAGTAGAAACAAAATCAATTAATTCAAATTTTATGTAATATATGAATCCAGTAACATAGTTATAATTTTAAGGGCTTGCGATAAAATTAAATTTAGTCAAAATATAATGATTAGCAAAAATTTTAACGTAATTATTAATACCTACATTTTTTTAATTCTAAAATAAGAAAACTCTTTGTAGTAATATTGAATGAATAATGTATAGATCAATAATTTTTTGTAATTTTCATATTGAAGACTAAAACATTTTCCCCGGCCCCTCAGGAGGACGAAAACATAAATGTATATAGATAAAATATTTTGCAATTTATGTTGAATTTAAGTCAACATACACCCTTTAATTTATGTGTTATGGACTTATGGTGCAACCAGTTCAATTTACATTCTTTATGCAGAACTCTTTAATTTTTTATGCTATCCCCTTCAGGTTGCTTCCAATGGGTTAGTAGAATGGTTGTTCTGGCTTGTTGAGTTTTATTTGTGCAGGTTTCTATTTATTTATTTATTTATTTATTTTGGTTGTATGAGTATGAACTCTATTTTTATATCACATACAAACAAACCAAAAATGGGTTTAGTTGATATAATTTTTTTCGAATGCATGAAAAGCGTGTTATTTCTCATAAATTGGGAGTTATTAGCATTGGGTCTCTACCAATATGAAGCCCCCTATTAGGATCAAGTAGATTAGATGGAAAAAAAAGAGTCCGTTAAACCACCACAAAAGGCCCAATGGTTGTGTTTGCCTGTAAAAACCCTCGAGTATTATGGATTCACAAAAAAACCACATTAGGGGCCAAAATACAAATATGGCTAGTGCTTCCAGTGACGTCCACAACGCGCCGAATCCTGAGAGGTGGGTTACAGGTGTCGTCCTTCCATTGGAGCAGTCTTAGGGATGTGGGTGCGCCTGTGTGTTTGCCTGGCGCACCCTAAAATTCACGGATTTGATGCATGATTTTTACCGCCTAAACTATCCATGATCATATACTATGAAGTACAGACACTTATCTGTCCAATTGTCGAATATCTTTTGGATACAATATTCATCGACACTCATCCGATACGTAAAAAAATAAAAAAATATATCTTCGGACATACTTAACACTCCAAAATATCATCATGTGTCCGTGTGTCCAATTTTATTCTTAACTTATATCCTTAAAATGAGTTTAAAAATGATATATATTATAATTTTTTTAAACTAAAAATTATCTTAAATACTTTATATATTTAAAAAAGACATTAAAAATAATTAAAAATATTAATTTAAATTTTAATATAAATAAAGTATAAAAAATTGAAATTGATGAGTTAGCGGGTTCGTATTTATGTAAGTTTCCTATAAAAAAAAATGCTTTGCAATGTCTAAAATTTGAATTCATGACATTTTTTTTTTTTTTTTTGTCTTTCATGACATTTTTGTTTGAACATTAAATACTTGTATCTTAACTAATATCATAGTTACTATTATTCATCACATTAATAAGTATTCAGATTAAACAACTAATTTCTCTTAACAATTTATGCACTTAAAGAGACCATTAGGAGTGTGATTATCTACCATTAGATTTCTATCTCTATCAATTTATGGATTTTGTATAGACTTCACAAGCCGACAGTAGAATTATTAGCTTGCTCCATAATATAATGATATAATATAGGTTAAATTAATTTGTTACTTCCCATACTTTCTTCAAATTCATAATTAACTCTGCATCTAAAAATTTATAATTATATCTCTATACCTTAAAAGTGTTCAAATCTATTAGGTTGATTATAAATTTAAAATTAGTGTAGGAACTTAATTAAAAAATTTATTAACAAGAGTAAATATCATTGTCAATCCTTAACCATTTGTCTAAAACATGAAACTCCCTTCCTGTAATTTAAAATATCTAATAGGCCTTAACCACCCAAAAATGGGTCTAAACCATAATTGAAAACCAATTGATGTGTTAGAAGTCGTTTAATTATATCAATAACAGGGACTATTTAAATCAATTATTTCAGTGGTTGAAAATCAAATAGAAAATTTGGAATTGTGAAAAAATGATACGAACAAATGGTCAGAAAAAAGGTGTGTTTTATTGGTTAGCAACAATGGATTTTCAAATTGCATAACTTTTGGAAGCTGTTCACATGTTCCGTTGTACTATCGCGTAACATTTTGTTCCGCTCATTGAAACCGTCTAAATATAATATAAGAAATGTAAACGGCGCTGATCAATAGCATGCTATTATTGTAGATAGCAGGAAAAGTAAGAACACTTTGGGTGACCTACCGCTTCAACCTGTACGCATTCCATAGGGGCTGAAACTTAAGTTTGCTTGTTCGCCCAAGCCTTGTGGGAGTAGTCCGGGACTTAGCTTGGTGCTTTTTAGTTTTCACTTTTCACTAAAGATACATGACTTGTTGGTATTTTGGTGGTATTAATTGATAATATCCCGAAATTTTTTTTAATATTAGATTAAATTGAAATTCACTAATTATTTTAATATATATATATATATATAATGGTTGAATTTTGGTGTGCAAAAAATATTATTTTATTGAGTCCTTTTGACGAATTTAGAAAAAACAAAGAATATTTTGAATATTCGAAAATATAATAATTTATTTTGGATAAAATATTATTTTAGTTCCAATATCTTATCCAAATTCTAAATTGATTCCTAACATTTCAATAGTTCTATTTGAGCCTAAAATTTTTTAAATGGGATTAATATCGTCTCACTGTTAAATTTGTGATAATTAATTAATGAAAATAATGATATTAACGTTAATTTTCCAATATGACAAGCATGTCTAAACATAAATGCTGCAAAAAAAAGTTAAACAGTAAAAAAACTATAAAATTAATATATATATATATATATATATATATATATATATATATATGAGCCAACATATTTAGGAGCCAATGCACTTGATAGTGAGTTATCAATGATAACTCATATAATTTCGGATGATAATATTTTTAATTTTGAATGATAATTTTTTTTTAATTTTAAATGATAACTTAATTATTAGCTCTCTAAGGACTCCCAAATATTAGTTTTATAGCATTGTTGTTTAAAATTATACATTTACTTTAACCCTCTCATTCTCTTTCCTTTAAATTTTAGTTGGTCATTATTGGCCCCTAAACCATTTGGCTCCCTGTATTTTTCCCAAAGCTAATGAAAGTGATTTTAATCTTGATTTTATAATTTATTATTATTATTTTACTTTTTCATGCAACGACAATGTCGTGTACTTCATATTGGAGAGTTGTTGTCCATGTGGTTTTTTCAATTATTTATTCATCTCAAATATAAAAATAGAATAAAATTGATCTCATTTGAAATCTTATGAGACTAAAATATAATATTTGAATTTTTTTAAAACTGAAATCATTAAAGACTAATACAATAATATTTTACCTAATAATTTAGTATTAGTATGTATTAAAATAAGCAAAATAAATTTAAGTATATATGAAAGTATATTCACTAAAATATCATCATAGAATTAAATAGGATAAAATATGATTTATGTTCTTAAGGTTTGCGAAAAGTTTAAAAAATTTAAGTTGATTCAATTTTACCCTCAATGTTTTCGATTGGTTTTAATTTTACCCATAATCGATGACAAATTGAAAATATTGAGAAAAAAATTATCAACGATTAGGGGTAAAATTGAAACCAAGCGAAAATATCAGAAGTAAAATTGGATCAAATTAAGTGTTAGAGATATTTTTTAAACTTTTTGCAAACGTTAGGGATATAATTCATACTTTATCCAATTAAATAATATTATTTGATTTATTAGCAATTAAAATTTTAAATTTAATTTTAAGAAGATTATTTAATTTTGTATGACTAAGGTAACTTTTAAAAATCCACTCAAGGTTAATTAGTATTCTTGTATTTTTTATTAGAATGTTTGATTGATAGGTCTTGAATGTTGAAAGAACATGCATACATACAAGATGAGTGGCCTTAGTAGTATAAAATAATCAAATAATTATCTTTTAATCTTAAAATAGTTAATACATGAATAGATAGTTAATGTGACTATTTGAGAGCTAAAATAAGAATATATTTGTTAGAGAAAATACTAGTAATAAATAGTTAGTTAATATTAATCCGACTAAAATAAAAATAAATAATAATTGGAAGGGTATTTATATTTTTTTAGAGATGAAATTAGAAATGTTATTTTCTTGACAGTATTAGTAGAACGTTTGATGTCGGAAATCCTTGCGGAGTTTCGGACTCTCCACCGGCAAGTGCACCAGATCGTATCAAGTAATAAAAGTGAGTAAGAGTTATCGTCCCACGAGGATTAATGGACTAAGCAATAATGATCAATCAATTCTCTAATTGGACAAAATCAAATCTCAAAGATATGATGAATCAGAATCAAATCTAACAAAATCTAATCAAATCTAAATTAATCAAATCCACTAAAATCATGCAAAATCAATTAAAATCTCACAAAATCAATTAATAGAAAACTTGGACAGTAAGCAATAAATTGAGAATAAATCAATAATAATGAAGGACAAGCCAAGGATTAAGAGAGCTTGAGTGACCTTGGATGAGTCACGTTTGGACCACGTTGGGAACGTGGCTCAAACGTGACTTTGTGATTTGATCTTAGGTCATGTTGAGCTTGAATGAGTCACGTTTGGACCACGTTGGAAACGTGGCTCAAACGTGACTATGTACTATCCAGGGTGAGCTCTTTTTTTTTTTTATTCTGTTTTCTTTCTCTTCAAGCTTTCTAAATCTCTTTGCTTCCTTTTTTTCTTCATGATTCCTCTGTAAATACATAACAAATACTCAAGATACTAATTGATGAAGAATTAAGCTAAATTACTTGAGTATTAGGCTAAATATCTACTACATACACATGAAATTAGGGTCTAAAACCATGAAAGATACGCAAGTATCACAACACCAAACTTAAACTTTGCTTGTCCTCAAGCAAATCAGAATCATGTATCAATTAAGTTCAAGCAAGGAGGAGTGTAAATGATTAAAGACAATGATTAGAATGACTATACTTCTTGCCTTTTTTATTGAGTTTGCAACTAAGAAGTTATCCATGTTAGAGCCTCAAGTTCGGATAGTATTATAGAGTTCTTCTTCACTTTCTTTTTGCTATCTCTCTTAAGTACTTTCCCTCTTTTGGATGAAATTTTCTTGACTCTTACTGTCTTGTCTCGGGGCAACTATTTAGAATAATCTTTCGATCTACAATCCCGAGCCTTTCGGCTCAAGTTGCCGGGTGTTGAAGCACCCTTCGAATCTAATGACTCTTGCCTCTCCCCGACACATTTCAACACAAGCATATAACCTTGGGTAATCTTTTGATTTTTATTCTTTTTCTTTTTCACCCTTTTGGTCATTGATGCTTCAGAGCCTTTGATTTTTGAGATATTCTTTTTTCTTTTCAATGCACTTTGCTACTTTATAGCTTTTCCGAACTCTATAATATTTCTCTAAACTTATGCTCCTTCATGGTGTACTTCCTTGAAGCAAACACTTTGAAGCATTGAGGCTATTTTCTAGTCATAGAACCCATTGCTTCCTTATATATTTTTCTACTCCTTTCTTAAGTAAAAGACAAAAATTCCTTTTATTTCATGATTCATGTTTTACTGAAGATGACAAAACTCTAAGTTTAGTGGTGATGCAAGGTATTGAATGATCAATGTTTAAGTTCATGCATCAAGAATTAATTAATCCTATACTAACAGAGAAAAACAAGTTCAAAAGATAGTGAAGGAAAGATACAACCTTGTGATTCTCTGTTTTCCAAGCTAGCTTGAAGAAGAATAAGTGAGTGCTGAACGCTCCCAACACCAAACTTAAGAGTTTGCTTGTCCCTAAGCAAACAGAGAAGAGAAAACAAAGATAAAAGTGACATGATTAGGTGAAAATGCCATGAATGCATGATGCAAGGAGGACACCAAACTTAGTGTGAGAACATGAAACTTATGATGGAATTATGCAATGAAATGAATGCACAATGCATGAGGATATAGATGAGGATAATGAGATGGGATGCAGATAGATATGTGCAGGGAACACCAAACTTGGTATTGAAAACACCAAACTTAGTATGAAAATATGTTAGTGAATGAATGCAAGAGTGTGAGAAAGAATGTATGAACTACTAACTAGATAAATATTAGATGCAAAATGGTATGAATGTATGAAAGAAATGCAGGAAGATGCACAGAGTGAATGTAATGCAAAGCAAGAATAATGCAAGGGAATTTTGGTCACAGGGGGAAAAAGGTGTCACGTTTACACCATGTTTGGAGCAGGGCCAAACGTGGGTGAAACGCGATGTAAGGAGGATGAGGGGAGGTTGGAGTGGTGGTGTGCTAGCCACGTTTGGTACTTGGCTTGGCCAAGTCCAAACGTGGCATGGGAAAGGGGTAAGCAAGGGGCTTGTTTAAGGGCTCGGTTTTGGGGATAGGTGAGTGTCACGTTGGAACTATGTTTGGGACATGGTCCAAACGTGAGGGAGTGTGCTAGGTTAGTGTGTGGGTGGCCAATTGAGCTCGGTGGAGCTCGTTTGGGTGGGGGGTATGTCACGTTTCAGCCACGTTTTGGCTAGGCCAAAACATGGCCTAGACGTGGGGTTGGGAAGAAAAGGGCTAGCACGTTCTAGCCACATTTTGGCTTGGCCAAAACGTGGCTTAGACGTAGGGTTGGCAAGAACCACAATTTTTGTCTCTGTAGTTTTGCAGAACAGAAATTCTCTGCAATTTCTTTTCTCAATGTCCTCAACAATAAAACTAAGTCCCTGTAACTCAACTAATTTCAACAGAATAGAATTCCTCTGTTGATTTCAATTTTCCCAACCTGCAGAAAATGAATTAGTAATTGTAACCCCTAAACACACAAAACAGAAACAAAAACTTATTACTCGAAAAAGGATATTTTGGGTGGGTTGCCTCCCACCAAGCACTTGTTTATCATCACTTAGCTTGACACTGAGATCTCTTTTTATGGTGGCTCAAAGTATTGATTGCTAGCATCTTTAGAAGAGGCCTTGGTGTTGCTTCCCACTAAAACAGATGGATAAGGAACATGAGGAACTGTGGGAATGTGTGTAAACTCTCCAATATCAATGGATTTGCCTTTGTCTTCCTTGGACTTCTTCTTTGGACTCTTGTCTGGAGGTGCTATCTTCACAGGATCACCCTCTTCCACTTGCATACACTTCTTTGGATTGGATGGGGAATGATGCATTGCCTTATAAACTTGAAGGACTAAGCTCTCATCATGGACTCGAAGCATCAATTCACCACTTTCCATGTCAATCAAAGCTCTTGAAGTGGCAAGGAAAGGTCTTCCCAAGATCAGAGCGTTTGCAACATTCTCTTCCATGTTAAGAATAACAAAATCAACCGGGAAGAAGAACTTGCCAACCTTTACTAACACATTCTCAACTACACCATGTGCGACTCTCACTGATTTGTCAGCCATTTGTAAAGCAACTCTAGTGGGTTTTACCTCTTTAATCCCAAGCTTCTTCATAAGAGAGAGTGGCATTAGATTTATACTAGAGCCAAGATCACATAACACTCTCTCAAATGAAGTGTCCCCAATAGTGCAAGGGATTTGGAAACTACCCGGATCTTTCTTTTTAGTGGGTAAGTTCCTTTGAATGAGTTCACTGCACTCCTTGGTCATCACTACTGTATCACCTTTCTTCAAAGATATTTTCTTCAACAGAAGCTCCTTCAATGAGTGAACATAGGTGGGCATCTCGCTTAAATTCTTCAAAAGCGGGGCATTGACCTCTAAGCAAGAAAATACTTTAAGAACTTTGAGAGTGGCTTGGGTTTCCCACTAGAAGGTTTCGGCCTAGGGATAGAGATTGTTGTTGTCTCTTTTCCGGCCTTGACCACCTCCTTCTTAGTTGGGGTTTCTTCTACCATCATCACACTAATAGCCTTGCATTCCCCTTTTGGGTTTACCTCTGTATCACTGGGGAAAGTGTTTGGGGCTCTAGTGGTTAGATGCTTTGCTAGTTGACTCACTTGAGTCTCTAAATTCCGGATGGACTTTCCTTGGTTCTTGAAGTTTGCCCTTGTTTCCTCCATGAAAGAGTTGGTATTGATGGTCAGTTTTGTCAATGCTTCTTCAAGATGACTTAGTTGCTTCGGGGGAGGTTGAGGTGAAGGGAATGGTGGTTGTCTTTGAGAATTGTGGTTATTCCATTGCCCTTGCTGCCCTTGATTGCCTCCCCAGCTGAAATTGGGGTGATTTCTCCAACCGGGATTATAAGTGTTAGAGTGGGGATCATTATATGGTGGCCTTGGTTGATTACCCACATAGTTCACTTGTGCAATTAAAGATTGATCATCTTGAACTAGACTGCAGTTGTGATTTTCGTGAGGGCCACCACAAAGGCCACACGAAATATGAGTACCCACTGTTGCAGCTTCTAGTTTTTCTAGCTTCTTATTCATAGTACTCAGTTGGGTCATCAGAGCATTGACTGTTTCTACTTCCATGACACCTTTCTTTACTGTGTTCCTCTCAGAGGTGTTCATATATTGATTTTTAGCAATTAGCTCAATCAATGCAAGAGCTTCCGCAATTGTCTTTGTTTGCAAGGAACCACCTGCGGAGGAATCAATTAAGATCCTTGAAGTTGAAGTTAATCCGTCATAGAAAGTTTGCAGTTGCAACCATGCGGGAAAGACATCACTGGGACATTTTCTAATCATCTCTTTGTATCTTTCCCAAGCTTCATACAAGGATTTTCCATCCTTCCGAGCAAAGGATTGTATGTCGTGCCTAAGCTTTGCAAGCTTCTGAGGGGGAAATAAATTGGAAAGGAATTTGCTGACTAAATCGTCCCAAGTAGTTATGCTGCCAAGAGGTTGAGAGTGCAACCACTGTCTCGCTTTATCCCTTAGAGAGAATGGGAAAAGCCTTAGCTTGATGGCATCGCCAGAAACGCAATTACACTTTATTGTATCACAGAGATGCAAAAAGGTGGATATATGCAAATTCGGATCCTCATGTGAATTGCCATAAAACTGTTCTTGTTGTACAAGCTGAATCAGAGAGGGTTTCAGCTCGAAGTTATTGGCATCAACAGTTGGCCTGACTATGCTACTGCCGCAGCTGGCAGTAGTGAGAACAGAATATTCTCCCAAAGTTTTCTCTTGAGTTCCTTCAGCAGCCATGTTATCAAAGACTTCTTCGAAAACTTCTTCAGAAGAAATTTTGTGAGTCTGCTTGGATTGTTTCCTGAGTTTGCGCAAGGTCCGCTCAATCTCAGGATCAAATTTCAAGATCTGTTTGTTCTTGTTGCCCTACATACACAAGTAACTAAACAACAGATCAAATGGGAACTTCCAACGTCAAAGTGAAGGAGGTCCCAAATTAGTAAAGAAAAAGAAAAAAGAATCTAAGATAGAGAACCAATTAATACTATATTGTTAATCTGATTAATCCCCGGCAACGGCGTCAAAAACTTGATGTCGAAAATCCTTGTGGAGTTTCGGACTCTCCACCGGCAAGTGCACCAGATCGTATCAAGTAATAAAAGTGAGTAAGAGTTATCGTCCCACGAGGATTAATGGACTAAGCAATAATGATCAATCAATTCTCTAATTAGACAAAATCAAATCTCAAAGATATGGTGAATCAGAATCAAATCTAATAAAATCTAATCAAATCTAAATTAATTAAATCCACTAAAATCATGCAAAATCAATCAAAATCTCACAAAATCAATTAATAGAAAACTTGGACAACAAGCAATAAATTGAGAATAAATCAATAATAATGAAGGACAAGCCAAGGATTAAGAGATGTTCACCCAAACATAACCCTAATTCAAACAATCAAGTTACTTCTCATGCAAGCAATCATCAATCACAAGAACCCTAATTAACTAAACCCTAATCTCTTAGTGATCTAGTTTCTCCTAATGCAATTAATTATTAATCTCTTAATTAATCAAAAGATTAGAAAATGTAGAACAATCCTGATCCGGTTGATATGAAATTCAAGAGTGGTTTTAGATTGAATTTTATGTCACTTATTTAACCAAACTCTAATCCAATTGAATATCACACAACAATTGCACAATTCACCAATTCCTTATCTCTAATTCACTGGAGAATCATGAAGAACAATTCCTAAACACAATTAATCTTTTGTTTCTCTCAAAATCACAAAGATTGAAAGCTAGAACAAGATTACCTCTCGATTAAGTCAAGTTCCTGAAATTGAAGAATGAGAAATTGAACTTTGAATTGATACAGAGGCTTGCACTTTGAAGAAAACTTGAAATCAAATTAGGAATCTATGTTTGGGATGAACAGAGCCCTCATCCCTAGGCTTGATGGTGTTTAATTGCTCATGATGTTGAGACAACCAACAGAAAAGAAAAGAGAAGACATGAATCCTAAATCCTAATTACGTAGAGAGAAGAGAGAATGAGAAAGTAAACTGAATAATTCTGTGATAGATTGAATCTTAAACCTAAAAACTAGCTATTTATAATAACTACTAAACCCTAATTAATTACATTTACTGAAGGTTGAAATTCTGCAAGTCTTGGGCTTGGATTTGGTGAACCACATTTGGGCCAAGTCTGGAACTTAGTCCAAACGTGGCTTTAGGTTGGTGTCCTTAGCGAGTCACGTTTGGGCCACGTTTCCAACGTGGACCAAACGTGACCTTGTGCCATGATTGGTGGGCTAGGTGAGCTTTCCTTCCATCACGTTTGGGTCACGTTTTGGCCTGGCCAAAACGTGACTCAAACGTGGCCTTGTGTTGTGAGCCATGGTGAGTCATGGATGTGTCACGTTTGGACCACGTTTGGGACGTGGTTCAAACGTGACTTGGGGAACTTGGTTACTTGGTCTTGAATGATCTATGGCTCACGTTTGGTCTACGTTTGGGATGTGGTTCAAACGTGAGCTAGGGAGCTTGGATGAGGCTTGAGTGACCTTGGATGAGTCACGTTTGGATTACGTTGGGAACGTGGCTCAAACGTGATTTTGTGACTTGATCTTAGGTCATGTTGAGCTTGAATGAGTCACGTTTGGACCACGTTGGAAACGTGGCTCAAACGTGACTATGTACTATCCAGGGTGAGCTCTTTTTTTTTTATTCTGTTTCTTCTTCTTCAAGCTTTCTAAATCTCTTTGCTTCCTTTGTTTCTTCATGATTTCTCTGTAAATACATAACAAATACTCAAGATACTAATTGATGAAGAATTAAGCTAAATTACTTGAGTATTAAGCTAAATATCTACTAAATACACATGAAATTAGGGTCTAAAACCATGAAAGATACGCAAGTATCAACATTCTGGCTTGCATTGGAATAGCATCTATTCGAGTAGAAATTTTAAAAAATTCGTTGGCTACATTAAAATTTAGCCCCAGCTAACCTTAAAGAATTGCCAACTTAAGCTGGTTATTTTGGGCATTTAACCCTCATTAAATGACAAAAAAATTCCTTGCAACCTGATTGTACTACATGAACAACATGTTCCGGTTTGTGTCAGGAACATGTGATAATTTTCCTAACTGTTAATGTCCAAACCAAAAAATTGCATAACTTTGGAATATTTCTCATACACAACACCATATGCATCAATTCATCATGGCGGCGGTGATGATAGTCGACGTGGTTTCCTTCCTCTTTATAGTGACTATATTTTCGAGTAATGATAAGGAGATAATATAAAATTATCGTATTTAAGTTAATATTTATAATATTTAAAAATATGGTAAAGTATCGTTTTTATCCATAATATTTGGTGTAAATTCTAAAGATGTTCTTAAAGTTTAAAATATCCTATTTGTGTCCTTAACATTTTGAAATTATATCAATTTTGTCTCATTACCAACTCTATTAAAATAAATGCAAATAATATTCTCCTCCAAATGCAAAATTTATTAACCAACAACTCATAAGATACAATTTTATATACAATCACACTCGAACAATTCAAGAATTGTAAGGTTTGAGTGAAGGAGAAGAAGCATTATGTGCTTATCTCTTTCTGATTTTTGTGTATGACTTCATTGGTGATTTTTAGCAAGGTTACGACAACCGGACCGGTCATTGAACCGATAGATTAACGGGTTTAATGGTTTTTCGGTTCGACCGAATCGAACCATTTTATTTAAATATAATATCAATTTTTTTTTTTTATTAAAAATCGGTTTTTTCATTAAAAACTGATCCGATTTTACTCGTTTGCCGATTCATTACCGATTTGATCAATTTTTTTTACCGTTCTTTTGCAATCGGTGTTTGCGCATGAACAGGACCGGACAAGGACTGGTTTTCTTTTTCTACCGAACTAGATGGTCGGTCCATTTCTCAGAACAATGATTTTTAGTATTTCTTGGTTGTGAGACAAGATTGAGACGATTTCAAAACGTTAAGGACATAAATAGGACATTTTAAATGTTAGGGACATCATTGGGACTTATTCCAAACGATAGTGAAAAAAAATGGAAATAAAATAAAATAATATTTCCATAAAACATTAAAACAACATTATTTTCTGAAATCCATTTTCTTCTTAAATTTTAATCCATAATCGATGTAACTTACGCTGATGCTGTGAAGAATTATATATCAGATAATCAATGTATTCGCATTGGCATTGTCATCTCCCATAGCGACAACGACAGCATTTCCGAGCATTTGCATCGAGAATGTCATGGAGGACAATATTGGCATCTCCCATTGGAATATCACCGTTGCCATAATTACTGTCACGAACTGGAATTACAAATAGAGCTCTTTGCCATGATCCTAACATTGACATCTTTCATTATTTACAATGTTAGGACCATGGCAAAGAGCTCTGTTTGTAGTTCTGGAAAGAAACCACAATTATGACGGCAATGATATTCCCATAAGAGATGTCAATGCTGTCCTCCATGGCATTCTCTATGCGAGTGCTCGAAAATGTTGTCATTGTCGCTATGGGAGATTCTAATGCCAATAAAGATAATTAAAAAATCGGTGTAAGTTACACCGATTATCTATCTGATATATAATTCTTCGCAGATCAATGTAAGTTGTAATGATTGTGCATTAAAAATTTTTAAAAAATGAATATCAGAAAATAATGTTGTTTTAATTTTTTTTATAGAAAATAATATATTTTTATTTTATTTAAATAAACCTCTGTTTTAAGGTGATTTTTATTGTTCCATGCATTTTCCCATTCAATTTTTCACCGCTTTCACATCGTTCTTCTTTGTATCGAATATATATATTTGGAAGGTTTTCACCTGTTTCATTGTATTATAATGGAACTAAAATATACCAGTGAGAGAAACGTTGCGGGTAATATATTTGTCTTGTAGCGATATGTGAAAAGACGGATAAGATGCTAGAGTATAGAGGAAAATACCATTTATGAAATGCGTAGCCTGGCTCCTTTGTTGTGGTAGACTGAAAGTGTAGAGAGAAGCTTGTGAGTGCAACTGACGAGCTCAACGGTGCATTAGCCGCTAGGACGTTTGTGCATTATTAATAATAAACTAGTATGTTTCCTGTGCAAGGAAGATTAAATTATTATAAATTATAAAAGTCATTTAGTATTATCATTAGTTATATATAAAATTACTAAAGTAGTAAATACTTTATGAGTAGGGATGGTAATGAGTATTATAAAGGCATGTGCCTTTTTTTTTTCTATCTTCTTTCTTCCTTTTATAAAAAAATGTCTATGTTACTATTTCGCATATTTCTATCATGCGTCTCTATTTAATATCACTGTTAAATGGATTGAAACATTGGGTCATTCTCGTTTACCCATCCAAAATATGCAAATTTTTTTTTTAAATAAAATTAGATTTACTAATAGAAATGGCAATGAGATAGGTCGGGACAAGTAATCAAGTACTTATACATGTCCTGAATGTTCATGTATTGGTTCATTACTCGTTCCATTTACGGATATTTAAGTTTTTATCCTATGCTCAAACACACATGTATATACTTGCACCATACCCAAATTCATGGGTATATACATAAAAATAAAAAATTAAAATAAAACATTTAAGTAGTAGACCTAAATTAAATGGATCGGGCTAGTTGATTTGATCGACAATCTTAATTATCTACTTTAAATTAAATTACTATGCAACATATTATTGTTAGCATATTTCCGTACAATATAGAGTTAATAGAAAAACATATAAATAATTAAAAAAAACAAAATACGTCATTTTAAATTGACATTAATAATAATATTAATAATGTAAATATTAAAATGATATTCATAGTCTAATATTAATGACGTCTGATGCATGAGCATCATTTATGATTTTTCTTACTAATTCATGTACAATTCATTATACAATTAGCAATATATTCATAGTAATTTGTAGAAAATCAAATCAATTAGATACTTTGAGTATTTTGTTAATATTTTGTAGAAAAATTGAAAAAGGAAAGCTTGGAAAGTAAGAAAACAGAGGAAACAGAGAAAGCAGAGCAGTGCACTCACGTCTAGGCGCCACAACCCACGCCTAGTCGTGGCCTACCAGCTCCCATAATCAGCCTAGTCAAAGACTGAACGCCTAGGCGTGGTGCCAAACGCCTAGGCGTGGGCTGAGCAACTAGAAGAATAGTCTCACATCAAGGCCTGAACGCCTAGGCGTGGAGCCAAACGCCTAGGCGTGACTGAGTCATGCTCGAGCAAAACAAGGGACTTCAGCATCCACGCCTAGGCGCCCATGACAAAGTCTAGGCGTGGGCCAAGCAGCAACTCAAGGAAGCAGCACCAGACCGAGCCACGCCTAGGCGCCTAGCACCAACGCCTAGGCGTGAGTGGACCAACCTAGGAGGCTAAGCAGAAACGCCTAGGCGTGGGCTTTCACCACTCACCACGCATAGGCCTAACTTTCTAGTGATGACTTGGTCCAAATTTCATCTAATTTCATTTGGGATCAATTTGTATTTAATGTAAGTTTTGTAAACTTATAAATAGGTGAAATTTTTAGGATCAAAACACATTATTAATTCTGGAATTTCATTCTTAGACATTAAGCATTTTTCATTCATAGTTAGATTGAGATTACTTTTCTTTCAAGCACTTAGAATAGATCCCACTTTCAATTTCTCTCAATTTTTGTAATCTTTCTTTGAATCTCAATAAAGTTAATAAATTTTCAGAATTTCTTTCTTTCTTTCTCTCTCTTTGTTCATCTTTTTCTCAAGATTCTTTAAATGTTCATGTATTTAAGAACCACATTTAAACCATTCTTGAAGTCATTTATAATCATGAGTGGCTAAACACCATTGAAGATTAAGGAGGAGGAGCTCTATATTATGTCAAATTAATGAAATAAACAATTAAATTATTCTACATCTTCAAGCTTATGTCAAACTCATTGGATCTTTCTTGTTCATCAATCAAAGGATCAAGTTAACCGAGAGGTATAACTTCTTCTTGTTTTGGTTTAATTTCTATTCTAGATCATGAGATTAAACATATTACTATTGGTTTATGCGTTGTCTTTGTTGATGTTTGATTGAATAAGTGACATTTAATTTGGTCTTGCATTGATCTTGAGTGCATAAACTAGTTCAAGAATGATCTTTCATGTGTGTCCTTTGCATTAGAGATGATGTTTTGAATATATGTGCCATTGTATGAATATGAATTTTTATCACATAGATGATTGATTTGCTTCTTGTTTGATTCTTTATCATGATTTTTATGATCTTTAAAGATTTGATGCATCATTAGATCTTCATGTTTTGAATTGTTGAGTTTGAGAAAATAGACATTCAAACATATTCAAGAATCATTCCATATGTCATTACTATCTTAGAGATAAGCATGTGATGTTATGTGCATTAGGATCTTTGATGATTTAATGGGGTTTCTTGAGGTTGAATATGTGACATATTAATTCTTTCGAAGAATCTTGTTGATTGTTAAAGATTAGAATCGTGATATGTGCATTATCTTTCTTGCTTGTTTGATTAGTCAAGAGATTGATAATTGAATAGGTTAGAAAGAAACTAGATCACTAAGAGATTAGGATTTAGTTATACTAGGATTCATGGTGATGTTTTGATATAACTTGTAGAAAAAGAATAATGAAATTGGGTTAGAAAGTTGGTTTGAGAATATCTCCGATTCCTTAGTCTTGTTTCCCTTTATTGAATCTTTCTTTAATTCTTGATTTGATCTTGCATGATTTGTAATAGTTGCTTTATTAAAAAGAGCTTTTCTTTGATGAATACTAGTTACATTGTTGTTCTTGTTTGTTTTCTTGTATGATTTATAATTAATTCTTGATTAATTCATAGGTCTAATTAAAGAATCATATTAAAGATATTGTTTAAATCCTCTTTTCTCGTGGGAACGATACCCACTTGTTAGTGGTACTACTTGATCCGATGCATTTGTCGGAGTGCTACGAATTGTAAGAATTTGTTGCATCAACGTCATTTCACGATTTCTTATTTAGATATTACAAAGTTGGCTCGTTGCCAAACATCCAGCTCTGGACATACTATCCTTGACACTTTTTATAAAATGGGTAATGCTAAAGCCAGTCACTTCTCCATCAATGTGCTGCCCACACATATAGCCCCCTTCAATCACGACCCTCACAATATTTTAACTAATAGATGGACGACTCTGACCACCAGAATATCTTAGTTCCAATAAAGTGATTTGGAACATGTGAAAAATTTCCTATATTTTTTTCACCGCTTTAATTTTACATGTTACCTTATTCGAAGGGCATAGTAATAGCAGCAGAGGAGTGAAAGAACCAGTTCGTAGCAGTTAATGCATAATACATATGGGGAAGGTATGATATATGAGATAGAGATGCATGTGACTGCCTCATGGTAGTTGCGCTGTATAGTAGGCTAGTAGCACTTTTATGTCATTTTTTTTTATTATTTTTTCTATTTTTAGTTTAATGGGCCAAAAATTGCAATAAAAAGATTTTATCTTTTATGTACTTGGTGGAGAATTGGAGATAATTAGAAATAATTTTTGATTAAAACTTCGAATTAATTTCAATTTTTTTCAAAGTATTTTAGTCTTAAAAAATTATTTCTATTAAACAATACAATTTCTACATCAGTTTTATGGTTAGTAGGTAATTAAGTGGTAAGAATATTTGCGAATAATAACAGATAAATTAGTCTCCATACACAATAAACAAAACTCGTTATTTAAAGTGTTGATATTTACCTGAAGTAACAAGTTTTTAAATTATTTTTTAAAGATTATTAATTTGGGAATTTTAAATTCTTAAGGATTTAATTGTGTTTTAAATAATCCAATGGGAGCTAAAATATCTAAACGTGTAATCCTAGAATGAAGAAATAAGTAATGAACCTACTACCAACTTATTTTTTAGTTTTTAATAATGACGGATGTAATCAATTAAAAGTTTTAATACTTTTATTTTTATTTTGATCTAACTCTATTTAAACTCATATTCAACTTAAACTTCTTTATTTATTTTTTTTAGGTTAAATATGACTATTATGCTATTCTACTTTACATACATGAGTGGTTGGGAAAATTTAATATATGCTTCTTCCTTGATTTGCTACTCTTGTTTTACCTTTCTCTTTATTATTATTATTATTATTATTATTATTATTATTATTATTATTATTATTATCATCAAGCTTAATGTATATATTACAAGTAAAACATAATTGTGCCAGATTAAAACTGTCAATGAAATTGAATATATATATATATATATATATATATATAT
>JASCZI010242075.1:1982-35066 GCA_036250425.1 Stylosanthes scabra | reverse complement strand
AAAGCCAATGGAGGGTGTGGTTATGTTAAAAAACCAGATTTTCTGTTAAAGAATGGTCCAAATGGTGAGACCTTCGACCCTAAAGCGAAGTTACCTGTGAAGACTACTTTGAAGGTAAGGCACATGTCTATCAATTGCCTCATCCAAGAGTCAAAGATTGATGCTAACCACAAGGTAATTCTTTTGTGATTGTTATTCAGGTGACTGTTTATATGGGAGAAGGATGGTATTATGATTTCAAGCATACACACTTTGATCAATTCTCACCTCCAGATTTTTACACAAGAGTAAGTTAAGATGATGTACTAGATCATTCCTCATATTCAATCTCTAATCTTGGGGAGTCCTTAAATCGCAACATCTTTCGATATCTCGGAAGGCAACTAGTTTTATTTATGTAGCAGCAACTGATTAGGTGTTAATGTAAACATTAAACTCTCTAATATTACATGTCAATGCACTTTCATATTCACTATCTCAAATAGAAAACACCTTCTATGTTGCCATATGTGGCTACATCCGAATGGATGTCACAACTTACATTTGGTCTGCGCTTTCATTTCTATTTTCATGTAGTGTTTTCTATTTGTTTTCACTTTTCTCACGCTGTTGATTAATAAGTTGTTCATTTTTGCTCATTTGAAATTGATTTTTGATGAACTGGTATACAGGTGGGGATTGCTGGAGTCCCTGAGGATACCGTGATGAGAAGAACTAAGGCGGTAGAGGATAACTGGGTACCTACTTGGAACGAAACTTTCGAGTTCCCATTAACTGTTCCGGAACTCGCACTGCTTCGAATCGAAGTTCACGAGTACGATATGTCTGAGAAGGATGACTTTGGGGGTCAATCATGCCTACCTGTTTGGGAGCTAAGAAGTGGCATTCGCGCCATTCCACTTTATAGCCAGAAGGGAGACAAATACAACACTGTGAAGCTTCTTATGCGCTTTGAATTTTATTGATTTTGTGGATCCTTCTTTCCTAGATTGTGTATAGCCATGCAAATATGTTCATGTAAGAGTTTGTATGTAGCAGTTGAATGGTTATGTGAATAATGAGGTATGTTGATTTGTGTGTTATGTCTTCAACATTTCAAGTTTCTGCGGAATAAGAAATTGTGATTTGTTTATTGGCTTATATATTTATATTTTCGATTATATTTCCATTCACTTTTGACCTTGATTTGAATGATTCTATGACTATAAAATGTTCTACAATTCTCATCACAATATTGATTCTCATCACAAATTAAAATTATGTGAACAGGGCTCTTCTTTATCTTACAATTTTACATGTATTTATAATAAATACAATTCAAATTTAAAAGGTCATATTATATTACCATTCCCTCCCCAAAAAAGGAGTTACACACCATCTTTGAATTCCAATTTTGATTAAACACTGATTAAGAAATTGCAAACATATTTGGAGATATTGTATTGAATTACATTTAAACATGTTTTTTAATCCTAAATCATGATTTGAACGACAGTAAATGCATATTCTAGTAGTTCTGTTGAATCAAATCATAGTTTACAAACTATAGCTGAACACAAAAGTGTATTCCAAAGTCAAAACGTTTTGGAATCCTGCTGCTCTTGCTAAGCTCCTTCTGCTAGAGTCCTCTTTGAAGTACTAATGTACAGAACTGCATCAAGGAAAATTCACAACTTCAATTATTTTTACAATCATATATCAATCATATTATGGATAATTATGATTAAATAACATCACACTTCAAGCATACCATTATTCCCTCGAATGAAGGCGTCACCATATTTGTTCTTCAGTTGGCCATTGACATACTCCTCTGTCTGTTCCATTGCAATATTCATATAGCCATCAAGACAAGCCAGGATACCTGGAATAGTAGCCCCAACAAATCAATTTAATTCATCTCCATACACAAGCATGAAATAAGATCATGAATCAGCATTCAACTGCTCTAACATTTGGAATTTTGTAAATATCGCAAACTATGATCTTCAAGTATTAATTTTTGTAAAATAAAAATGTAAAATTTGTTGGGGAGAGTTCCAATGACTTGAACCAATCAAACAACAACAAATCCTTATCCCATTAGGTGGGGTTGACTACGTGAATCAAATGACGTCATTAAGCCCTATCACGTATCATGTCTATAGTGAGGTTGTTTAAAATGACTTGAACCAATCATTCATAAAAAAAGTAAACCAAAATAATAGAAGGAAGAATAAGGCGTCTAAATCAGAAGAGACCCTTAGTATTAGATATATCTAAAATCTATATAGATAAGCATATAATATCTTGTTTATGGCATTATGCAGAGTGCTCAAACATTGCCCCAGGAATCTAATATAAGCTCAACTCAGAAACCAACACATGAATCTCCACTAGAGGAAAACCAACTTTCATTTGACTAACATGAGTTTTATTTACTAGTGATCCACATACGATTTCTCTGTATTGGGAAAACTCGTTTTCCATGTAACATGAACACTCCCTGCATTCCTTTCTATTTGCCATTGTAAATTTGGCGCAATTTTGTGTTGCTGAAAATGTATTTAGATGTATTGATACAAAGAAGTACCAAATTTTCACTGTGACTAATAAAAAAGTAGAGAGTAAGTACCATAATCAGATCATATCCCATTCAGTTATACTCATAAGATTCAACGAACCAAGGACCACAGGTTCGATGATATAGAGTTCATTTCACAAAGAGAGTGAGTGAGAAATGAATCAATTGGTTCACTTTATTAATGAAACTAGAACCACGAGTTTACACACACACAGGTTGGCAAAGTAACCGCCTAACTAACCAATCCAGCTCTGCAATAAACTACCTCCACCGAGCTGTAACTAACTTAACATCCAAGCCTAAAGGTGAAACTAACTATGCAATTATACACACTAAGAGATACCACAAGAGGAAAGTGGTAGCTAGCTAGCACCTTCAAGCTTATGGCAAATTAATTTTCATATTCTGTCAAATTAATGAAATTTTGCACATAAATCTAATCACCTAATCATGTATTAACATGTCGGTAAACATAACTACTTCTCACATACAACGGTTAAGGTTTAGAAAAAGGAACTAATTAGAGTTAGGGTTATAAAAGAGAGGAAAAAATGAAATTGAAAATGAGATTACTGACCACGATAATCAACGCCGGAATTGAGCTTAACGACAACGGGGCGACCGCGAATGGATTTGAGGAAATCGGCGGGGGTTTTAGTGGTTCCTGACGAAGATTTGTCCTTCTCCTTTTCTTTCTCTACTCCACTCATCTTCTCTCTTCTTTCTTCTTTCTACACAACGCTCTTCAAATCAAATCAAATGCTGAGAGTGAGAGAGAGAAAGGTGTGAAGGAGCCAACTGATTTCAAAATTTGCAACAAACCCTAACATCAATAATTCTCATTTCTCATTCTCAACACCTTTTTGTTTTTTATTTTTGTTTCCCCCCGGCCCCCCTCTCTCTAACACACACTCAACAATAAATTTGCTGATTTTGGTTTTTGGTATAAAATAGGGCCAAAGGCCCATACGTATGCCATTTTAGTTTCGATATTTCATACAAAAGCCCATGATATAAAATATACCCTGCTACTTTATGGCACCAGCATCGTGTAAAAAAATGTTACCTAGACAATTAATTATAATGCTATTTGAACAAGTGATTTTACTAATCAAGTTTAACCAAGTAATTTATTTCTATGATAAATAAAATATTATTTTGGTGTCAAATAATATAAAAAATTGCATATAAATAAAATTCTATTTCACATCGAAATAGTCTTTTATTTAGCATAAAAATAAATGATTTGGTTGGACTTGGTTGGTCAAAATCACTTGTTCACATAGAATTATTGTTAATTATATATTAATATCAGTAAAAGTAATTAATTTTTAAATTTCTTACTCTAAAATACATATAAATGCTTAAATTTAATTAGATAATTATATAAAATTTTTAATTCAGAATCAATTTATAAAACTTATAAACATTATTTTTGAGATAAAATATCAAAATAATATAAAGGAGATCAAAATTTTACGAAAAATTAAAAAAGTAAATTAAATATGTAAAATGTAATATTATTTTATTATAATTAAGACTTACTCATGTTATTTTATTATTTTAACGCTTTATGTCAGCATTATATTAACGTTAATTGAATTAAGAATTAAAAGATTAATAATTTACCAATTTGGTCAAATCAGAAAGTCAGTGACCATTTAAAAATATATTAAAAAAATCAAGAATTATTTTAGACATTTAGTCATTTAATCAAGAATATCGTTTCGTTCCTAATGTTTAGAGTAAGTCCTAAAGATGTTCATAACGTTTAAAACGTCCTATTTATTTTCCTAACATTTTGAAATTATATTAATTTTGTTCCACCGTCAACTCTATTAAAATAAATCCCAATAATCTACTCTTCCAAATACAAAATTAATTAACCAACAACTTTTTAAATGCAATCTTTATCACAATTACATTTAAATAATTAAAAAATGATAAGATTTGGATGATGAGAAAGAAACATCGTGTGTTTTTCTTCTTTTGGCCTTTGTGTTATGTTCGTACAGTATGAAAAATAATAATGGACACGAATGAAGTAGATACGTCACTTATAACATTTTGGTATTATAAACTAACATTTACTGTATAATTTTGTTAGTAATTTTTAGTATGCTTTACGGTTAGACAAGATTGATACGATTTTAAAATATTAGAGACACAAATAGGACATTTTAAATGTTAGGGACATCTTTAATACTTACCCCAAACGTTAAGGACAAAAACGATATTTTAATTTATTTATTTTTTAATCATAAAAATTGAATTTAAACACAATTCATCCACCCACGGCTGATTGTTCAGGGTCTCTGCAATTTGGTTCTTCTGAATGAAAAAGTCTAAATATTTGTAACGAATTAAAGAAACCATGCTGCCCATGCATGCAAAAGAAGTCAAAAACATCCTCAGCTTGGTCGTTGCCTTGGCCAAGAAGCATCTTTTAGGTTTTCTACCAAACACAAGCCTTTCTACTTTCAACTCACCAGCCACCAGCAACATACTCATCTCATGGGCCCAACAAATCCCATTTCACAAACTATAACCCCCTACTCCTATGGCCCATTGGCCCTCAAGTACATAGAGCTTACCGTGAGAAAAAAAAATGGTGAGAAGATCAAAATTCATTCCGATAAATAATTATATATTTGCTCACCAAAAAAAAAAAATAGTTACATATTTTTTAGGAGGATGTATTATTTATTTTTATTAACTTTTTTCAAATAAATTTATAATATCATCTATTTGCAAATTTGATTTATGCAAAGAGAAAAATGCCTTTGGAATGATTTTCTTTTGTGCAGTGCAAGGCCTGTTTTACTAGGAATCTAGGAAGTTGTTAATGAACCGATGGGTGTGTTAACTGTTAAGTGTCAAGTGTGTAAGTTGATAAAATATTATTTCTTTTGTATGAAGAAGAACAAATTGGAGTGCCTTTCTTTTTACCTTGGTCAAACTTAATGCACATCATGGAAGTCAACAACGTATCTCAAAGAAGAAATAACTAGACTACCCTTTTCATTAGGGAGGGGACCATGTCTTAGAAAAAGATGAAAAATGATTTATTATGAACTCAATGGATTAGTTCAACTACTCATAAAAATCATAACAAAAAGAGCAACATAGAAAATGAGGGTTCACTTGCATGGTCTTCTTCTCATGCTTCAAAAGCCAATCTTTGTTCACACTCTTCCTCACATTTTGGTATTTATTACTAAAAAATCTACGACGTGATTCCCACTCGATCAATATTCATTATCCAACTAATAATATCATGAGAACAAGTCATGGTTAATTTTTGCATACCATGATCATTGAGCACCAAATTATTATGATGATGGTGTTTGTAAATTGTTCATAAACTTTACTAACTTGTGTTTAACAAAATTCTTCACTACACAGCTTAATGTTAGATGAAATTCCTATGATGTGTATACTCATAATTTCTCAACAAAGAATCAATAATCTGATACAATTAAAAAATGATCAATTTTGAATATTATTCTGATACAATTGAGATTGTACCACTAGAAATGCTGCCATGGCTACTACTATCACAAAGGGCCAAAGCTCGCTCCAAATTGGCCACAATGTCAGCCATTGTTGGTCTATCCTTTCCTTCCAAATTTACACAATGCATTGCAGTGTAGGCCACAAGCTCCACAGCTTCCATTTCGCTCATCTCCGGCGGGGCAACCCTAGGGTCCAAAATTTTCGCCAATTCCCCGGCCTTGATAGTAGGCACTGCAAAGTCCACTATGCTCACCGGAGTGCTTCCAGTTTCGTCGATTTTGAATATGGCTCGCTTTCCGGTTAAGAGTTCTAGCAACACCACTCCAAGACCATAGACATCACTCTTTGCTGTCAATACATTTAGACCGTAGTACTCAGGATCAATGTATCCAACTGTTCCGGCTGCCTTTGTCGGCCGGTAATCAAGATTGGATTCCGGACTCATCAATGACAATCCGAAATCGGATACTCTTGCTGTCCAAGTGGCATCAATAAGAATGTTGGAAGACTTGATATCTCGGTGAATTATCGACGGAACTGCATAATTATGGAGATACTCGATCCCTCGCGAAGCGTCCAAGGCGATTTTGATCCTCATTCTCCAAGAATTCAAGACACTACTATTCTTATCCACATTGTTCTTGTCATGCAAATGATCATACAATGCTCCATTCTTCATGTATTCATAAACTAAGAGCCTCTCATCTTTCTCTTCACAGAATCCAACAAGCCTAACCAAATGCTTGTGGTGTAATCTGGACAAGAAGGCCAATTCTGACTCAAATGCACTCTCTTTCTCTTGAAACTTCTTCATCTTGGTACCTGTTTCCCCTCTCTTGATCGCCACCTCACGGCCATCTGCGAGTTTTCCTCGGTACACAATGCCATAGCTCCCAGCGCCAATCTTGTTCTCGAGTGAAAAATTATCGGTTGCAGCACTAAGCTCAGCTAGTGTGAACTCCTCAGCCCTGTCTGGAGGTTTCGTCGACGAGGTTCCACTTCTCTGCCGCCGCATTATCCTCGATCCCTGACGCCTAATGGTCAATGATATCGACGGCGGGCTATTAGATTGAACAGCCCCACCACCGTTGTTGGAACTGCCACCTCTAGTTATTGTTGGTTGAACAGAATTATGAATTTTCTTCTTCCCAAAACAAACACCATTCCACAAACAATAAAGCACAGTGCAAATTCCAGCAATAGCACCCACTGATCCAACTATGGCAAATGCCAACAACCCCATTGTCAAGGTCTTCGACCGAGAAGACGGCGGGGGAGGCAATGGCACAACCGCTGGAGGCCTCGCCGGCATCACCGGCACTTGAGGCCCACAAGGCTTAGGCCTACAAATGTTACCAAAACCAGAACACAAGAATTGAGATTGAGGATAAATACCACACTCACTACAAGATGATTGAACACAAGGACCCGGAAGAATTGGAGACAAAAAAGGAACCTCAAAATCAGAACCAGAAGCATTAGACCAACCAGGACCCCAACACAAAACAGAGAAATTTCTTGTAGTCAATCCACAGACAAAATCAGACCCAGAAACAATAACTTCAAAAGACAAACCTTTTGTGAAATTAGCATTGAAGTCTCCATTGCCACCCCAACAGAAAACAGAACCATTGGATCTTCTAATAGCACAAGTATGATAATCACCGAGAGCCAAACCAGAATATTCAAAAGCAACACCTTGATGAGGAACCTCAATTTGCCCAAAACTGTTACTTCCTTTACAAACCAAAAACCCAGTTGAATTCAAACCACACAAGTGAGAACCGCCAGCCACAATGCTCAACATAGAAACGTTTCGAAACTCTCTCTCTATGGAATCTGCAACCGAAACGTTACTTCCCCAACATCGAATTCGAAAACTTTCCTTCATAATACCACATGAAAAACCAGACCCGGATGATATGGACTCGAACCGATCCGACCCAGATGAAAAGTACGAACCTTTGCTTCTACCGGCTCTCCAACATGACGCCGTTCCGGTTCCGACAACGGTGGCGCAAACCTGGGAGTCTCCAACGGCGAGATTCTCGAATAGAACAGTGTCATTGTTGTAAAGTCGCTTGCTTTCGAAGGTGGTGGCGTTGGTGGTGGTGGTGTCCCAGCAGAGGAGGCTGTAGTTGCCGGAACGAAGGCCGCAGAAGTAGCTCCGGCCGCCGGAGATTGAAGAGAATGAAACGTCCGGGAAGACGGGGACAATTGCTCCGCCGCTTCCCCGGCGGTAGCACTGGATTCGGCGGGTCTGTGACGCCGCAACAACGCCACAGACGGTGGCGGAGGAGGCGTCGGTTACGGCGAGGGTGGTTCCTGAGCCAAGGGCGTATAAAGAAGGTGTTATTATGGAGAAAATGAACAAGACGGAGATGACGGCGGCCGGAATCTTCATCTAAAAGGGTGGGTGGTGGCGGCGGCGTTGTTTCTGGTTGGAGTGTGTTGAAGTGGTTTCTGCTTCATTGGAAGAGAGAGAGAGAGAGAAAGAGAGAGAGAGAGTGTTTTGAAGAATTTGAAGGTTTTTGAGAGTGGGTTTATGGTTTATTGAGAATCCGAATGGAGAGTGTGGTTGTTTTGTGGAATCACAAAAGACATTGATTTTCAACTTCAAGGCTTTCTTCTTCTTCTTCTTCTTCTTCTTCTTCTTCCAATATGGTATCAGACCCAAAAATGTTATCAAATAATCTGTTACTAAATTAGTTATTATATGTTTTTTCCTAATTTATGCATAATATAATAATTATAAAATTAGTCAAAGTGAATTAAATTTTATTAATTTTTTAATCTATGAAATTAGTTAAAGTGATGTTATAAGTGTATCTTTCTTTTAGTTTTTTACATTTTTACAATATTTTTATATACAGTATTCTTACAATATAATACTTTGATGTTAATAAACAAAACATGAGATTAACCAATTGTTTCCTAAAGTAGTGAATGAAGTGTAACACGGTTTCTTTTTTCTTTTTTTTTTTTAAGTAAACCTTGTTTATTACTATTTTATATTAACAAGAATATATTTTCATAAATCATACTACATTTTGAAATAAATGAATTTTTTAAGATATTTTAGAGATTTTATTTGCAATAGCTTATACTTTCATGATTCATGAAGGATACATTAAGCAAATACAAACATTAAACAGTCTTTAAAATAGAGTATTGAAAAGAAAATACTATTTTTTTTTTTTTTTTGGTTTCAAAGAAAATGCTAGTTTATAAAAAGCATTAAAATTACAATTCAATGTGTTTCAATGCTGAGACGTTACCAAGTCCAATAGCACATAACAACAAAATTCCGTTATCTCAATTCTCAAATAAAATAAGGGTACAAATGTATAACAGAAAATAAAGGTATAAATCACATCAATAGTGCCAAATTTTATTTTATTTTTAACTGAACCTGTTCAATAGTGCCTCAATCCTAAACTATCATTCAATAAAATTTTATATGAGGAGATATAAAGTTTAATTATGCCAATAAGTACCAAATTTGTTTGGATCGAATTCACATGCTTCTTAGCAAAAGTATAATTAATTTTCAAAATTGCAATATGTTCATGATGGTTCTCAAAAAGAGAAACAGAAAATAAATTTTGTCCACGTTGTTGCATTATTCTAATGATAAAAGAATTTTCTCGGGAGTGTGTATAAGTTTTGAAATTTAGGTTAAAAAAAATTCCTCATGGTCATAAAAATATATTATTTTCTTTTATTAGTTATAAACCAAAGAAAATTAATTATTTTATAAGAATTATTTTGGTATATACTATATTATATAGTCTAATAGAAATTTAATTTTTTTGCATTTTCATTTAATTTTACTCAATTGTTACATTAAATCTAATTGAACCTTGTTGTAGTTTTTTTTTAAATATATAAAATATATAATTTAACTAGTTGGTTTTAAGGGGGGAAAAAACCAAAATAATTCATCTCTTAAATTAAATACAACACTAGTTCTTCACTTCTTATTCTTATCTGCAACAATAATATATATCCAATCTATGGTTGACACTTTCATTGAGGATCATTACTAAACTGCAAATATATTTTCTTAAAATCAACCGCAAATTCCTTTTAGCTAAGAAAACTTTTAAACATATATCTATTAAGAAAATCTAGCATTTTTTCCCATTTTCTTTTCTTGTTACTAATATCCCAAACAGACCTTGATTTTGTGCACGTGCCTTTGGCCTCTTGCACGTGCTTCCAATATCCATTAGAATCTCACCTAAGTAATGCAAAGAATCTTAACAATTCTTTATATTTTGACCACAAAAATAAGTTTGTGTAATTTGGACTTATTTAATCATTTAGTTTTGTTTACTGAGTTAGTAATTTTTTTTTCATGAAATCCCTAATATATTGTATAATAATTTTAAGCGTATATTTATTTTGCCAACCAAATTTAACTGGGTTATTTATTTTTATAACAAATAAAAAATATTTTTTATATTAAATAAAAAATTATTTATGTGCTATTTTTTTGTGTTACTTGATATCAAAATAACTTTGTTATTAGATATAAAAATTAATAATTTAATTAAATTTAATTAAAAAAATAAATGTATAAATAACATTATCGTATATTATATATCAAAATTTCATTTAAAAATTTATTCACCGATCAATAGATTGTTGCACATAAAAATAAAACTAAAACTTCGTAATATATATAACAAAAGAACTAAGTTGATTTATTATAGTCTTCTCTACTAATATCAATTTCGCATTTCATTTATAATGAAAAAGACATATCTCCTTGTGATGGATTTTATATACTATTTAATAAACAAAAATTGTCTATGAACTTCATGTAATAAAAATGCAAACAATATTATTTTTTTTAAAAAAAAAAAAGGTAAGGCTTCAAATGTCTTTTTCTTTTATATTTTAAACTAATATTTAATCAAATTTATTCTTATTTCTATCGTTTTTTTTTCTTCCTTTCTATTATTAAGTTGAAAAAAATTAACTTTTTTATTGATTTATTATTACAACAAATTCTAATTGGACTTATAAATTAAAGAGTAACGCCCTTTTAAGAATGGTTACAAGAATTCACTGTGGTAATATTATACCATCCCTTATTTTGTTTATTTTTTATTTCAATAAGTCTTTTTCTGAAAAGATAGCTTGATTTATGTGATCTTAGAAATTGAAATGTGAGATCGAGAAGTAGAAGAATCAGATATTCAAATGGAATGACATGGATTCTTCAGTGTTTGGTTTTGATGCAAAATAAGAAAAAGACAGAAAATGAAATACGGTGATTTTGCAAGTTGGCACTTTGCTGGAAACTGCCAACACTGTTTCAGAAATTTCAGGAGGACCATATATGGAAAGTTATTTTGTTGATATCATATTCATATATGCATACATTATATTATGGAAGGGAAAATGTCATAAAAGAAAATGAAGGAGGGGGAACTATAAGAAAATAAAAGGAAAAACACACTTTTTGTTTACATATACCACTCACAATTCATTATTTATATATGTTATCATTAATCCCATAAACTTGGGTAACTCAAGTTTGAGCTTAAATTTAACTTCATATGTTATTATAACTATATATTATTTATTAAAATTATTTATATTAATTTATATATTATGTATTTTATACTTGTAATTTAGAATAAATATTATTTTCAATCTTTGATCATCTATCCGAAAAATAAAACGTCTCTTCGCAATTTGAAAATCTCTAATTGGTCTCCAATCATACAAATAACTAATATAATAAGAGACTTCTGACATATTAGCAAGTCCCTGTTTATATGTGTTGCTTATTTTTTTTATAAATTATAATCTCATAAAAAATCTTTTAAAGTTGGGATGTAAAAGTATTCAAGAATTTCTTGGATGTCTTGATGAATACAAGGAAAAATTATGTTGGAACATTCATCTCCACTCAAACTCAAAAAAGACACCAACAAAAAAATATAATAGGATATTGTATAAAAATTAAAATTATAAAAATTTAAATATAAACACAGATAATCTTTAAATTAGTTTAAATTTAAAAATTAAAATTAAAATTAAAATTAAAAAACCTAATTAAATCACTATTTTACTTTACCCTAACTTACCTTAAACCAGTTATTTAGATAGTTTAAAAACAATTAGAAATTTTTGTATCGTGAAGAGATATTTTATTCTTCAAATAAATGACATTATGGTAGAAAGAGAGTTTACTCTTTAATTTATAATAATAATAATAATAATAATAATAATAATAATAATATACAAAGTCAAAATCAAATTCTAATGTTTGAAAAATCAAAATCTAATTCTAATGTTTGAAGTAATGTACTGTATAATTTTCATCATTAACTCTTTTTACATCGGCTATGACTTTAGATAACCCTCTACCAAAGCCTGTAAGCACCAACATTTAATTTCAGCAACCAAATATTAAACTGATATAGCTATACACAATTTTTTTAAAAAGAATCTATTAAGTATATAAAATTATGGGCAAGTTACTTTATTAATTTGTTTGAAACCTAAAATTATTCAATTACACCAATTTGTAATATATGATCAGATTGCCTCATTTTCTACAAACCTATAGAATTCGTGGCAGGCTGATTGGTTTTCTGAAAAACTCTACAGCCTGTCGCGGTTTATGTTCATTCTGCCTAAAGTGTGAAGAATCCGTGGCAGGATTTCATGGTTTTTGCTTAAACTTCATCCTGCCACGGATCTTATTCATGTATGAGTCAAGTTAGAGTTGTATAAAAGGGAAAGCTTGAAATACTTAGTTATGGTGAAATGGCTATGTCTACGTAACCATAGATGCAAGCCAATTCCCCTTGGCCTCAGGTGATATGGTAATACAGAAAACTCCAATCCAATTATCCTATAAATATAAAAATAAACTTGAACCTCCACAAATTATATCCAATACTTCTCATCTCAAAAATCATAATTTTTTTTAAATAAACAAAATAAATACAAGAATTACCTAATAAGTAAAATAAATACAAAAATTATCTATTTGTGCTAGGTTTCAAAATTTTACATTTTTTATTCCCCTTTCTTAACATGGGTTAGGAAATTAAAGCCCGTTATGTAAATTGTCAAAATAAAAAATATTTTTATTCATTTATTATATTAAAATATTTTTATAAAAATGAAAATTATAATTTTTAAATTTTTTTTGTTATTTTTTTTTATATCTACTTTTATTTAAGAACATTTCTCAAACAGAATAATATTTAAGTAAAATATGAAAAATCAAAATAATTATTAAGAATGAAAATTCAGTTTTGTTGTTAGTTTAAATTTTGTCTTGACAAGTTATATATTATGTATTGATGAGACAAAATTCTTCATGTTGTATAAGATATCAATTTTATACAAAATATTTATCATATTTATAGAATTTTTTTAAAAAAAAATTATTATCTTTTTATCTAACTAATACATATATAATGATTCATGACATTACAAATCATATATTTTTTACTATACCTACCACTATTTTTATCCTTATATTATATATGAATCAACTACTCAATAAATACAATACATATTATAGTTCATGTAATATTAAGTTTTATAGTCACAAAAAAAAATATTTTTAAGTTTCAAGTATGTATATAAAATATTACACCATAATAACAACGTATTAACTTCATAAAATAAATATAACATAATATATTTATTAGAAATTTGATACATGTATAATATAATGATAACATTAATCTGTATTAAGAAACGGAACAAAAAAAATATAACATTATGAAATCGGTCTCAAATAAATAATTTTTGTATTTATTTAATTTATTAGGTAATTCTTGTATTTATTTTATTTATTTTTATAGGGGAATTGGGTTGGAGTTTTCTGCATTACCATATCACCTGAGGCTAAGGAGAATTGGTTTGTATCTGTGGTTACATAGACATAGCGATTTCACCAAAACTAAGTATTTCAAGCTTTTTCTTTTATACAACTCTAAACCTGAACAAGATCCGTGACAGGATAAAGCTTAAGCAAAAACCATGGAATCCTGCCACGGATTCTTCACATTTTAGGCAGAATGAACATAAAACGCGGCATGCTGTAGAGTTTTTCAGAAAACCAATCAGCCTGCCACGGATTTTATAGGTTTGTAGAAAATGGCGCAATCTGATCATATGTTACAGATTGGTGTAATTGAATAATTTTAGGTTTCAAACAAGTTAATAAAGTAACTTGCCCTAAAATTATACCAAAAAAAAAAAAAAAAAAAAACTAATCAAGAACAAGTAGAAGTATGATGTTTGAATTTATTCTTAAGGAAAGAGACTGCTTAACATAAAAGTGGCATTTCATGCAGGTGGCTCATCTTTAATCATAATACTTAATAGTTTATTTTATTGGTACATGAAAATGTGGAAAAGAGAAGAGAACCAAATAATTAATAAAATTAAAGAAAGCAAAGAAGAATCACTTAATAATTTATGGTGTTAGTTTAAAACTCAATTAATATTCTTCAAAACAATATGCTTTAATTTTGGGTTATTTTATACCAGCGGTAGCACCTGTGATAGCAAGTAGGTTTTGGAATTTGGACAATAATTAATTTATTATAATATAATATATACAGTGATTCGTTTTATATCTGCTATGTTGAAAAATTAAAAATATATTCACATGAATATATAACAAAGCATGAGTTTAGCTTATGACATTTATCTTAGAGCACATATTAATATTACTGTTATTAGTATATATAATTTTTTAAATATTTTATTATTTTAATAAATACATAACAAATATAGTAAAACGACAGTAATTATGAACCAAGTATAATACTGTTCGTTTTAGAAATATTTTATAAATTTTATATATTTTTCCTTTTCATTTAATTTCTCAATGTAATATTTATTGAAGAAATGTTCCTTTATTATTCCTCTACAAGTTTTCTACTAATATATAATAGCAATTCAAAAAGTATTCTAAAGACATTTTTTAGAAAAATTTATATAAATATTAGGAGTTTATGAGTTTCATGGATGTATTATACTCTTTCCCAAAAAATTTCTTAATCATGGATATATTTAATAATAATTTTATAATTAAAATTAATCACTAAATTTACTGACTTATTATAGTATAAAAAAAATTTCAAATATATCAATACACGATTTCAATGATTTTTAGCTGATGATCTTAGTTTATATATATTAATTAAGATTAATGATTAAAAATTAATGGAACACTGGTGTAGTACAATATACTTAAGCGGTAGAATACGATATGCCGCACTATTTTTCGTTAGTATATACTATAGTGCATTTAAAATATATCCTTTAATATATATTTGAATGTAATAATTGCAATAAATATATATTCTTTGGAAATTTTCATGCTGATCCAAATGAATTTTGATTAAGACACCAAAAAAAAATAATGTTGATTAGCTTGCAGATGGCGATTTTGGACCTCATCATAGTAACTGGAATTACACACATTAATAAAGTAATTTAGGAATTAAATTGTTGTTATTTTGTAACAAGCTTCCACTTGATGACATGGCAATTGACCGAGACAGGGCTATCATATGAAATTATTTAATTTTGCAATACAAGTTTTTTCAATACATTAGTGATTAATTTGATAACTGATTTTGATGTATATCTAACATAACTCATTAATTAAATATGCTAAAAGTTTAAAAGAGTTGCATTTTTTAATTATTTCCTTATTAGTTTCAATAATGATTGGTGTCTGCTGACAAAGTCTTAGGCCAATAACTTTGATTGAACTAACTAACCTCCTAAATTTCAACACTAAACCACCCCCAATTATTAGTGTAATAATCTCTCTCTAGTGCTATATGCTATCAGGTTTAACTGTTTAAGTAAACCCTGTGCCAATAAAGAGAAGTAGAGAACATAACAAACTTAATTTCCAATACAAAAATTATTAATATATAATTTAAATTTAATGTAATATCAGTATAAAAATGTTTTACACGTATATTCAATTATCAAATTACTATGTAATGTCACATTATAAAAAATAATTTCATTTTTCATTGACTACATAATTAGTCATCCAAAAACAAATATAATTGCATGACTGTATAAATTTTTTTTATATTATAAATGCATCAAAATTAAACTATTTATATTAATAAGCAAGTGAAATATTAATTAATTATTAAGCAGGTGAGAGCTTCATTTTCATATTTATATTCGCATTATCATTATTTCACCTAATCCCTTAAAGAAATATGCTATATACAGCCTCAAAGTTGTATGAATAAAATGTTTTAGTGTCTTGTTTTCAAACACTACAAATATCAAAAGTAAAAGGAAATAAAAAACAACACTAATAGTAAGTATATTGCCTTTTGACCAATATTTATATTGTAATACAAGGAAGAAAATTAGGAGGACAAACTAAAAACAATAATTAAAAAAATAATAATAAGGGGGGGAGGGGGGGGACTAAAATGTTTAAGGATACGGATCAGAATGTTCAAAAAAATGAAAGATACAATTATATATTAAAAAAACCAGTCCAAAGGCATATACATATCATATATGAAGATTAATTATTAATTCTCAAGTGCTGGAAAAAATACATATGTGCTGTAACCACAATAATCATAGCTGCTTGAAAAAGCTTACTACATACAATGACAAATACTAATTAATTAAGTATGGCCATATGTTATTCACAAAAGAAAAAAATAATAATAATGTGTAAAGGCAAACATGTTTGACATATTACATTACATATAGATATATACACTATACAAACCAGCCTTAAGTGCAATCTACCAAGCAATATTAATCAACAAGTCATATAATTAATAGCATGCAAAAAATTTCATTTATTTATTACCTTGTCTATAACATGTTTTCATTATTATGTAATCCAAGAACATATCACGCGGGGTCCATGGTTTTATAAATAATAATATGATTTTTTTTAGGTTAACATGAAGTGACTTTTTGAAGGGTTATCTTAGTGCATGAATTGAAAAACTCATTTGATTAGATTTTAGAGGGTAATAATGTGTATGCATAGTATTATTACCAAAAATAAAGATATTATTCGTCGGATTTGAATATGTAATTTCAGATCATAAGGGAACAAAAAACCTACTGTCTTAAATACGAAATAATTCATTAAAATGAGAAATTGTTTCAATAAAATTGAGTAACACTTTTTTTAAAAAAAAAATACATCAAAAGTTAATAATTCTTTTTAAAAGTATTTTGGACTGCAATAAATTATTATAGTTGAAATTGAGTATTGCAATAGACTCATTTAATCATCTTTCAGCCAACCAATCACACTAGAATTCCATTCATTATATATATATATATATATGGTCACGTCTAGGTGGCAATATTTTTTATAGTAAAAAATGACCTAACATATGAGAAGTAGATACATACTCACCATCTTTCATCTATTATAAACACATGATAGCTCTTGATTGATGCTGATAATTTTTTAGCTACCTTAATCACTATAAATCAAATCACCAGAAGAATCTGCACCTATATATAAAACATCTAAATCTAAATTATTGTACTATATATGTTAATACTGAAACTTCAATATTCATTATCATTATTGAACCATATTGGAAAGTTGGTTGTAAAGTGCAAAGGAGACAAGACATTCTGACAATTCAATTGAATCAATGTCTATGAAAAAACAAATACCAAAAATTTTATGCCACAAGATGAAAAGAGAAGTGGAGAGAAAGTGCAGCCATGAAAATGGAAGGGATTCTTGAAGTTCCAGCTCCTTTTTGTTAATGTATTCCATTGAATATATAGCTAGTGATACATAATACTTGAATATGAATAGAGCTTTAGGGACAGGCCGAGCTGGCTATTTTGAAACAAGTTTTAATTTTTTAATTTTTGTTCTTGACAATCTAAACACGTAACATGAATTCATGATGTTGGTTTCTAACCAAATTATTAATCAATGTTTTATTTCTTTATCAGCATGGAGCATATGCCAATACTCTTAACTCATTTGGGATCCTCTGCCAGTTGCTTTCCATAACAACGAATGTTGGAGTTTGATATGAAATTGAAGCATAAGTTAGGCCTTCTAATAACCTAAACTATGGTGGGGTTCTAAATTTGTTTGTTTATACTATTTAATAATATTTTTCTACTCAAAGTTTCTTAAAGTGTTGCTAATATTTTGATAATTAAAAAATAATTTAAATATACAGTTAATTAATAGCAATCATATTTTTATATAGGTGTGTTTGATGTATGAAAAGTATAATTCTATTTCTTATTGTTTATTTGCCTTAAATTTAGGTTTAGGACTACACAAAAGGTTGAGAAAAAAGAATTGTATCCCTATCCTTTCATCTACATGGCTACATCCATAGAAGTGCTCTCAGCTCTCAGAAGACGACATTGATGATTTTATTCCCATCCTTCCATCTGTGGTTGAATGAAGTTAATTAAGGGCATCTTATATCTCCAATGATAATTATGTATCTACCATCAAATATATTATGTATTCCATCCATTAATTGGTTAATGGTTATCCTAATGGATCCTACAAAAGCTGAGTATTTTATGCTACCCACATACATGTTTGCATTAAAATTTGTAGGTTCCCTAGTGCTACTTATTAAATCCCCATCTTCATAAGTGTATACAAGTTACATTTAAATCTAGTTGGCCCTGCCCTTTGCTTTTTTAAAACATCAATCCCTCTTCATCCGTTCAAATTTGAATAATTAACTCTTAGAAGATGACATGACTGATATTCAATGTCCTAGTTTGAAAACATTCTAGGGTTGCATCCATTCAACTTAGACTAGTCAAAATTTATGGGCCACCTACCTTTCAACATTTAAGGAACTAAAATAACAATTAGGGTATGGTTGGTTGGATTGGAGATGAATAATAACAAAGTAAAATTTTTATAAATGAGTTTGATGTGTAAAAATAGGCATGGTGTTCATTTATGAAAGTTTCACCCTTTCATGGCCCCAACCAAAATGTACCCTAAATTGGTATTTTAAGCAGCTTAATATTGCCAAGCTAGTTAATCAGAAACAAAATAAAATAATTACCAATCTAATATTACCTGCAGGGATCATATTTTATACCAATCACGTATTTATGCTGATTGATCAAAGATCATTAGTTTAGAAATAGTAATACTAACAAGTAACATGCTGTGTCTTCTTGCACTTCAATATGCTTGCATTTCATGCTCTCAAACTCAATAAAGCATTTGATCTTGACTAAACAAAATCAGTGGGAACTGCTGATAATTATTGAGAAGATAATTGTACAAGAGACTAAGGATATATTTTCCAACAAATTGCAAACCTATAAACAATAATTATAATTTTGGCAATCAACTACATACATAAATGGTGTACTTTCAAGATGCAGCATTTGAAACCTCTGGATGCACCAGAAACAAATTGATGCTATACAAAAATTCTATTACTTCCAATGACTGGCTGCTCTTCCAGAAATATAACTATTAATTTCACATTTAAAAAGACAAAAAAGCAAAAGGAGAGAAAAGCAGCTTAATGGCAAACAATTTAGTCCTACAAAGTCCAACAGGTAGCTGGGATCCCTTGCTTCTGGAACCAATCAGTCATGTGGAACTTCTCATAGAGGAAAGGTCTTACATCTGTCTGTTCAGAGAGTTGCTTCAGAAGTGGAAGAATGACATCTAGTAGCTGATAAATAACATGAAAAATGCAGATGAGATTAGTGAGTAAATCATCACAATTTCAAATGGGGGATTTCAAGTTATTATATTTTGGCTTTGAGGATTTTAGATTTTGATGTTAAACAGCAAAGATCTTTGTACCTGTGTGTCGTGTGGTTGACCTGCAGAAAATGGAATGCAGGGAATACCATTCACTGGTTGCAATAAAAAACTGAAGGGATTGTTGTCTACGATAACAATCCGGCCTAGATCCTTCGAGATGCAGGTAAGATCCTTGACATGTTCCCGGTATTCCCTGAAAGCAATTAGCACTTTATTAGAATACTGACTCATTCGTCTGGGAGACAGCTCTCTGAAGTCTGAACCTCAAGCTAAAAAGCATAAAACACAAAATAACATGCAAGTTCTAGAAAGGATTCAAATAACTCAACAAAATAATTGTTTGCTGCAGAGATCAATCACATTCCTCTGTTACAGACCACAGCTCATCTGTTATATTTTGCTAATATAATTTTGGCAGCTTAATTTATATTAGCCCCAAAAGTAAATAACAAAAAGCAAATTTAACGATGAGTGTTATCATGCTGTACAAAAAAAAAAAAGGCCTTGAGAAAAATGCAAGTCAAGAGAGCATAAATTGACATTATGTATCAGGTGAAAAAGTTTACAAGCCTCCTGAGCTTAATTCAGTGTTTCGATTGGGTAGGGGTTTGGGTAGAGTCGTAAGTTCATGGTCATACCTCATAACAATCCCACTAAACTAAAAATGAAAAACATTAAAAAAACCCAGCCCGTAAAGCTTTATCCATTAAATATTTTATCCATTTTTTTTTATCCTCCTCATCTAGATTTCCTACCCAACTGTTTCTGCTAAAACCAATAAAAGTATCACACCATTTGCCAGAAATTTTCAGCTTTAACTTTAAAATATCACAAAAGCTATCCCACAAATAGGCATTGGCAACCTTTCTGCATACCAAACAAATTGCCACCAAAAAAAAACTACAGACTTGAAATTTTGTTGTCAATAAAGTTGAGATCACAATTCACAAAAATGAGCAGAGAGAGTATAGACGTCAAAGTAATACAAAAAAAATATAAATGTACTAGTAAATGTGAGAATAAAAGGGAATAATTGATATAAAGCTTTTATATAATGGCACCAAAGTTTCATCCATTTAACTATACAGCACACATGCAGTTATACTCATCAAATTGAACAAAATGGTATTATACGAGTGCACTAAATATCAGTGACCCGGTGGATGTTTTTCCAGTATTGCCAAGAGTCAATGATCTCCACTCCAACTTACAAAGAAGACAGAATGGAAGATGGAGACATAAGATCAAACCAGAAAAAATGGAAACTATAGCATCATATAGAAAGATTAAATGGATTATAATAGCAAATTAAATATAGGTGCCTGGCTATCATCAATGGTGTACGACATTGAAAGATTAATTACATAAAACAAGGCAGAGGACTAGAGAGAAGACAGAGAAGCACTTACGTGCTACTTGTTGAAGGTCTATAAAGTCTTAAACTAAACCGGTTTTCCAAGTCTATCTTGTCAACAAGCGGTCTAGCATAACCTGTGAAATTTAAAGGCATATATATCTGAGAAGGTTAAAAATGATTCCCAAAAGAAAAAGATGAACGGCAGCTTAATATTTTGGGGCAAACCTTCAAGACCAGCAGTAAACAGCACCAAGTCAGCAAATTCACTAAGTTGACTTAAAAATTCTTTTAACCCAGGGCGTTCGAAGACTGTAACGTAATTGATTTTTGGTTTCCCTTCTCCTTCCTTGAAATCCAACATGCCCAATCAAGTATTAATATTTTCTTGCTATGGATTAACAATTGGGATACAAGTTCTAGAATGACCATACCTTGTCTGAAGATACACATTCCAGCTCAAACCAATTCAAACCAGCATCGATTGCTTGAGAACGCAGTGCAGCTGGCAAACTTGATGTTTCATATGCGCATACAAGTGTTTCATCCAAGTCAAGCACTACCTACAATTGCACATGCGCAATAACAAAGTTTATCATGAAATTCGACCATCAGATTTTGGGGGTGGGGAGGAAGTAGTAAAAGAGAACAGCACAAAGATTAGCATCTTTTTGCATTAATACAACTACTCGTCAGAATAATGCAACTTGTAACATCTTTTCTTCTGGCCTGTTTTCCACTTCTTTTCACGAATTCAAAACAGAAAATGTATTCATTACTGCTTGAAAATAAAAACTATGCACCTCATATTCAAAAGTTATTTCTAGGACTCCAACCCCATATTAGTGTCTCATATATGTGCCTCTTAGCAGTATGTTGGTATTCGCAAGTTCATGCAAAGAGTAACATCTCTCAGTATCAACATGAAGTATAAGAATGCTCATCACTGGGTAAAACCAAACTAAGAAATCAGAGCAGGACCACTCATATGTTGCGACAACATCCACTAAACCTAAGACAAAGCAACAGAAGCCCACATGCAGCCGGATTGAGATCACCTGTCCCACTACCATGTTTCCATTCGTGACCCATCAATAAAAATTGGACACTGGTTAAAAAGAACCTCATAAAATCACCAAATTAATTAATAATAAATGAAAATTTTAAATAGACATATCCAATTTTTATTGGTGGGACATGAATGGGAACATGGTAGTGGGACAAGTGATCTCCTTCCCATACAGTCAGTGATAAACAATTTGAATTAGCTTCTTTAGTTGTGCCTGAAATGCCACTAAACAAGAAAGGGCATCTAAAACGATTTCCATATTTTGTTTTTTCATCTCAGATGCTTACAAAACCCCTTTCTAAGATGATAGAAACTGACAACTCTCCATGTTGCAGCAATCAACACTCAACACTCAACACATGGCCAATTAACTTACCTGTGGTAAATCAAAACCCGAACTTCCAGATATTTGTTTCAAAACTAAACTAGAAAGCAGGGGGAAAGAAAATAGTGCAAAGACCAAACAACAGGTAAAAGAACACGAAGGATGCGATGCAAGTAATCTTAGCAGCAAATGAGAGAAATGATAAAACATTAAATATGGATGCTCTTCTTATGTTTGCGGTATTAGAATCTCCTTCCACCAGCAGTCAAGCACATCAAGTTTGAACAACAAACCAAAAAGTAAAAGCAAATGATATTCATATCAAACGCACACATATTCCTTGTGCTGCACTTTGACAACAGAATCACTCATGTAATATACACAGCTCAGAAGTCATCAACAGCATCAAGCAAGTATTCCAATCAGCCTTGCAATCGCAACAGCACAAACCAAAGTGCATCTCAAACTATCTTTCTTCCAATTTTTCTCAACCTTATTCTCCCAGAGACACAAACTTCAGCATATTTTCAAAACCATCCTCAGATCATCTCATCTTAACTTGTTCTTCAAACCAAAACTTTGTGCAGAAGAAACCTAAAATTCTCAAAGGAAAACCAAGCATTTTGAGCAGTTTACTCCACATAACAGAAACTAATTCCTCCAAATAAATCCGGTTTTCACTTATTTATGCAGCAAATGAGTAAACATCATATGATATCACTGAGCTGAAACCTAACGCTCAAAGTCAAAATTGAACAAAATTAAACAAATAAAAACAAATTAGAATAAAAAAAAAATCGAAGTTCGATGGAGAGATACCGTGAATTTTTGGAGCCGATCGGAAGGGGAGTAATCGGCGGGGGCGGCAGTGATATCAAGCGCGGCAGAAGCAACTTGCTGTTGTTGTTCGTCACGGTCGTGAAGCTCAACAGAAGGAAGAGGCTTAAAGGAAGCGTTGCTGTGATTGTTGGAAGAAGTGAAAGATAGGAGAGGGTAGTGACCGAGGGTTCTGAGAATCTGAAAGAAGATCTGAAAGAAGAAGGTGAGCCAGCTGAGCAAGGCTCTCCAGAGTTGCTGAGTCCGATGCTGAGGCGCCGCCGAGTACACCTCCGTGGCCTGAGTCAACTCGCCCATAACCACCACCAAAACCAGTACCACCACTGCGACCGAGTCGTCTTAATTTAATTATATCTAATCTAATTCTTTCTATTTATATATGGATTTTTTGTGTGTGACGTTGGTTTTTGTGTGTGAGTGAGAGAGAGAAGAAGTGTTCTTTGGTTTCAGGGAGATGTGGTCATGGTGGTGGTTTCGACGAGGTCTAGACAGAGAAAGAGAAAAACGACGAAAGAGAAAGAGCGATTAAAAGGAGAGACTGTATCGGGTTTTCAACTACGCGCAGCGGAGGCGCGTTTGAGGCAAACATCTACGGATACGTATGTACATCGCGATAATACCGTGTACTGCTGCTATTTAAAGTAACTTCTTTGAATCGAATCCTTTTCATTTGTATATATATATAAGGTACGGTAATAATTCTCTTTTAATACTAGAAGCTTCTTATAGAAATAATGAATAGAAATTTTATACTTTTATTTGAATTGATATATATTTTTTTTATTTTGGTTTTTATCTTGAGATACAATATTTTTATACTATTCATAATTATTTTTATACTATTATATGTTTTGTAAATTTTTTTGTATTGATATTTACATTTTATGCTATAAATAAAATGTAGGAAAATGTAGCATTACTTTTTTATTTTAAATACAAATTTTTGAAAAATGTTTGGAGAAAAAATTTAGAGGTCAAAATGAAGTAGTCATATTTGCTTTTCTTTATTTGTTAATTATTAGATGTAATAAACACATAATTACGAATATTATATACATAAAGTTATTATAAATATTAAATTAAATAATATAATTTTAAATTATTATCTAACATTACTAAAATTTAATTTTAATAAATTGATATTATGCCATTAAGAGAAAGTCTAAGTTACTAATATTTTAGTAATTAATATTAATCAACAAACTTAAAATATTATTATTTATTTGGATTTTATTTTTATGGATTGGATTTTTCTTATTTTATTAGACTTTTACTTCTCATTAGTTATCGTTTGCCAAAAGTTTATTGACTAACTAGCATGATTGTACCATTAATTATGTATAAGACATATTAGTGAAAGAGTAGTACTACGGAACCAACATTAGGAAGTCATTAGGGAGCCAATAAATCTAATTATAAATTATTATCCCAAACGGAAAAAATTTGTTATCTAAAACTAAACACAATTATCATCCGAAACTGTACAAAATTATCATCCGAAACTAAACGTAATTATCATCTGAAACTATACCAAATTGTCATCCGAAACTACCCAAAATTATCATCCGAACAAACCACTACTTATCATCTATAACCTCCTCACTATCACCACCACCTCCAGCACACCATCACCACAACACCACCACCACCAACAACAACAAAGAAGAAGGTGAAGGGAGAAGAAGAAAGAAGAAGAAGACACCGAGACGGCGACACGAAGAGGAAACAGATCTGCAACGGCGTCAATGAGATCTGCGAAGAAGCAGTGTGGTTGGCGTGATGAGAAGAAGACAACGCCGCAGTAGTGGTCGACGTCGCAATGAAAATGCAGCGTCGAGACAGAGAATGAAGGCGGCGACGGGAGGCGCAATGAGGCAGAGAGAAAAGGCGGCACAGACGGGGAGGAGGAGGAAGAAGAAGAGAAAGAGACGGTGACAGCGGCGGCACGACGGCAGCGACGGGTTGGTACTTGAAGAAGAGGAAGAGACGTTGGCTCCCCTTGGCTCCATATATTAGTGGCTTCGTGTAGTTTCTTTTAGTGAAATAATTATTTTTATATTTATTATATCAATGTTTATCTAGGTAACAGCATATATAATTGAACAAAGATAAAATTTATTACACATTTTTAAATTACTAATAACATATTATCAATATTATCTTATCAAAATATTCTAATTTTGTCATTTTTAAACAAATGTGTAAATCTTATATAGCTATCACATTAAAATTAAATTATTTTAATATACATTATTAACAAAAATACTCATTTAAATTAAATAATAAACGAGAAATTTAACCATAACAAGTAAATGACTGATGTGGCATAATTATGAATAACTAAATGACAATATTAAAAATAAAATAAAATACACGGTAAAGTATTAGTACACACAAACAAAATTCTTCTTCTGTTTTTATTTAATAAGAATGCTTATGTTGTCAACAAATTATATCTTGATTGTTTAAAATTTAAACCAAAGAGCAAAATGTTTGACGTTTATGTTTTCAATTTCTCATGCCCACGAAATGAAGATCATCTCTTCATTGAAAGATATTCATTTCCAAGCCCCACCACATAACAACCAAATACATAGATAGAAAAGGAGAGTGCATGGGACGCGCTTGGATAGACCGTGAGGAAAGAAGCGCGTAGATGATTGATTATAAACGGACAAAACAAGTATAGTAAGTAGTGAGAAAAATTAACGATAACTCATTCAGGAATAAGAAGACGCTACGGCGATTCAGAATCAGCCAATCACAAACGACACCGTTTCAGTCTTTAAACAATTAAAGTAGTTGTTCTTCCTCCTACTTTTGTAATTAACTAATGAAAAATTAATTATTTTCATAATTTTTATATTTTTACAAGTTAAATATAAATTTACTTCTTTTTTTCGTTTAAAAATTGGGAGAATGATTACAAGATCTTCTTTAATTATTGATAATATTATTTTTCTATGGTATGTTATTATCAAATTATCTTTATAATGAATTTTTTTTTCTATGGACACCAAAAAAAATGTTATTTTTCTATGGTATGTTATTATCAAATTATCTTTATCATAAGATGGAAGATAATTTAAAAAATCACACAAGTGAGACAATATCACTACCCTTATTACCTGTAATATGTATATTTTTCAAGTAATTGTCCAATTACAAAATTTTATTTTTTCTTAAAAATTAATTATTTACAAAATTAAAACACTGCTAAATTATTTTCAAATTATGTGAAAAATTATTTCGATAATAGTTTTAGAGCATATATATCTTGTAAAATTTCCTTTAAATAAGTTTTAGGCTAATAAGTAAAAAGTTATTAATTTTAAAGATTTCATCACATTATAATAATTATTATTTAAAATAAATATTAGAATCTAATAAATAATTAATTTTTTCCTATTCCCATCTTGCCCAAATAATCTTAAGCATGGCTTGATTTGTCATACAACATGACTCAAGTCAACTAACTAAACAAGGAGATGGTACTAGTACTACTAATCTACTACTAATTAGCGAGTGCTACTAATCAGAAGCTGAATTGTGTTTAGTGGAAAATGATAATTAAGGATGATTAATCAGTGGTCAGCGTAACAGGAGTTTCATAGGAAAACTAGATTAGCAGTAGTAAATATACTAACCACCAATAATTTCTTTTGCCTTTTCCAATGCCTTGTAATAAGCAATTTCAAGTTTCAATTAAACATAATAAGTACTTTACAGAAGTACTTTTAAATTAGAGTCTTGTTAGTAAGTGTCCTTGTTAAGATTATTCATGTAAAAATTTTATATTAAAAAAAAACTGTAAAAGAGTTTAAAATTTCAATATATTTTCAAATTATTTATCAGTTAAAAAATGGTAATATTTATATTTTAAATTTTAAATAACCTTAACAACTATCCTTAGTATCACTACAAGATTTTCATCAGATCGCGGCGCTTTACGGGTGCAGCTAAACCGTTTAGTGGGGGTTGTTCAACCGCCGGAACAACCACCGCCAGACCGATGGTACGCCGATTTGAACTCTTGGTGTTTCACGCTTCTCCACGGTGCACCAACGATGTTACACACTAGCAGACTCCCTCTTTTGGTAATTAATTCTGAAAGTTATCTAGGTGGGATTCGAACTCGGGATATAAGGGTCCAAACTTCTCCCACATGCATGTCTTCCACCAAATCAACCCAACATTCGATACATATAACGCTATACTAATTAAATATATGGAAGTCTTGTAATATTCATGTTGTGCATTATTTTAAATGATACAAATTAAATTATTGATATTTATGTTTTATAAAAAAATATTTTGTTAATTCTAAAATTAAAGTCATTATTTTTTAATTAATTAGATTTGCGTGATCTGAAATATTATCTTTATGATTTAAATTTTTTATTATAATGTGAAAAATAGGAACTAGATGCTAGTAAATTCATTTTTCATATTAAATTATATAAAAGTAGATTTATTATTAAAGATAGTTATTGAACTTGGATTAAGTCACTCTATTATATGTTTATTGCAATTTTTTTTATTCATCTAAAATCATGTTAGTTGTTGATTTATTTTTCTGTTAAGCATTTTTTATTACATTTTTTAATATATTTTAAAATATCTATGTTTTGTACATAGTAGCTTTTTACAAAATAACATTACCCGATTAAAAAACTTATTTTTATTGATTTTTTTTAAAAAAAGATAAATTTTTGTGTAGAATTTTTTTTTTAAAGAATTCATGCTAAGAGAAAAAATTATATTCACGTGTAAACATATGTTGTAAAACATATAAACCAAACATTTAAACAATTGAAGTAGTTAGGAATCAAATGCCACAAAACATGATGTTTAGCGGCGGTTTTGTAATAAACTTCCATGTTTAGCGGCGATTTTATTAACCCAAAAAAAGTCATAATAGTCGCATCCGATTAGCGGCGGTTAAGTTATAGAAAAACCACCGCTAAATGGAAACAATCCAACCCATTTTCTAAGCCGCTACACAAACCGCCTCTAAACAACGATTAGCGGCGGTTTGGCACCTAATGGAATTTTTGTAGCGTATAACATTTTCAAATATATGCACCATGAATAATGAACTATTTGAAGAAGACACATTTGATTTCTCATAAATTATTTTAGTGTATGTGAATCTTAAAAACTATTTAGAGGTTCATCTCCTTGTATCGTAGTAGTACTAAAATTACAAAACACATATATAAAAAGATAACATAATTAATGGATTTAACTATCTTGTATTTTGAAAACATATTTTAAGTGTATAATAATATATTGTTTAAGTTTTATGCATTTAATATATTAAAAAAATATCGGTTTAATAATTTAATAAAATATTTCATTTTATAGTATTCTTAAAATGTATATTTAGGAGTGAACACACGGGATAGTAAGACCTATAATTATTTACTAATTAACCAAATTGATGATGAAAATTTCTCATGACCAATCTAAAGCAAAAAAAAAATTGATAGTCATAAACTCACAGTTAGATAATAATCAATCATAATTTATTTATTTTACCTTTTGTTTTTATTCATTAATTACTATTAAAATAAGTACATAATATCAAATACTATAAATATACATTAAATTATAAAAAATAAATTAAATTAAGTATATTTAAATTATAACTACCTATTATTACTTTATTAAAATGCCTTTGTTTTAGGGGATCATAACAACCCTATCTGCGGATACCCAATTTGATAAAATTCTGTCGGGTACGATTGTCAACTCAGTCCACAGCGGGTATGATTGAACGCCGGGCGAGTTGAGTTGCAGGCGTAGGGGTCGGGTTGATGCTCAATCTTATCTGATCAATCCGCACCCCTATGTATATATGTTATATTATAGTACTATAGTAAAAATATGTTACGAATGAGTATCGAATCAAAAAACTTTCAATAACATAAAAATTATTCAACTACTAATTTAAAATATTCAATTGAAAACTTAAGAATTTTGTTTATATAAAAGTGAATTCTATTTAATAATTTATAAATATTATATTTTTTAAAAATCCGTGAATAGAATTGAACACCCGCGGATTGAGTAAAGGTAAAATTAAGGGTTAGCATATTTTAAATCTGTAGGTAGGATAGGGTTAAATTTTAATGAAAAATTAACCCGCGAATAGAATTATGGTTGAGTCTAAATCCTACCCTACCCATCGCCACATCGCCACCCTTACTATGTTCTACCATTCAGTCATTCAGTCCCGTTTGTCAATGAACCAAACTTTGATGGTTCCACCAAGTTTCCCATTAAATTAGTGTCTTAGATTTATTGTTGGGTTGTTGAAGTCATAATGTGCTATATTTATGTCATGTTAATGACAAAGTATAAATATTAGCCTACTATTTCCCTCATTTCACTATTCTATATGCAAGTGCTTCTATGTCTCCTTAAACTTTTTTTTTTTTTGTGACTAAAGATAAAAAGAAGAAGAAAAACGTGCTAGAGAAAGAAACTAGCTAATAGCTACATCAAGACTGATAAGGTCCCGTAGGTCATCCCAAGGTAACAACCATTCCGCATAATGCACTCCATGGATGGTTGCATGCTTTGCCATAGCATCAGCTACCCGGTTAGCAGTCCTCTGAATTAGATTTAGCTCCACTCTCCAAGGCCAGAGTAACATATGTTGGATCCTGGAAATAAGCACCCTCTTCTGACTACATAAAGGAATATTGGAATCCTTCAATAGCACATAAGCCTCATGACAATCAGTCTCGCAGTCAACCTGTTTGAATCCAGCTTCCCATGCCATTAACAGACCTTTATAAATCGCAAAAAGCTCCCCCTCGAGAACACTTGAAACCTGAATAGTGCCAGCGCACCCGCGTTGCCAATCTCCAATGTTGTCCCTGATAGCGCAACCAAACCCAACAATATCACCATTGTGCAACTTGCTTGCATCACAATTAAGCTTTACTGACTCAGCAGCCGGAGGGATCCAGTCAGGAATAACCATAGTGGATGAAAGAGATTGATTCATGGAGAATAACTTGTGAAGTTCAGTATCGGAAAACTTGATCAAAGCATGTACCTTGCTCGGAATCCAAGGATCTTCTTGGTTGAAAATGACATTGTTACGGTATCTCCAAATCCACCACATAGTAGAAGAAAATAGGAAAGAATTATGTTTCATACCTTGAAAAATCCAACTCTGAATACCAAGAGATGAGGGGAGAAATCCCATCCTACTCCAAATATCTCGAGAGAAGGGGCAATCTCGCAAACAATGTAAGCTTGATTCAACATTGAGATGACATCTTGTACAAGAATCTGACGGAATTAAACCTCTCTTGTGACTGAATGAAGCAGTTGGAAGGGCATCATGAAGAGAAAGCCAAATCAAAAGTTTGAACTTTTCCGGTATTTTCAAACGCCAAATCCATAACCAATCAGCATTTTCATTCCAATCTATCTTCCGCTTACAGAGTCATCTATAACCGGAGCTTGCCGAGTAAACTCTAGAAGAAGAAGCAGACCAAAATATTCCTGCTTTTGCTCCTTGTTGGGAGGTTGGGTTATAATTCAAGATACTTTGCTTAATCTCTGGATTAAGTATGGAGTAAATACCATTAAATTTCCACTCTCCATTCTCCCAGACATCTTCAATTCGGAGCTCAGTATCGGAAATATGAACAAATGGTAACTCTTTTGCAAGAAAACCCTCCATGCGCCAATTATCATACCAAAAGGATTGGGTTGTGGGACCGATACACCAAGTAAAACCTTCTTTCAAGGCCAAATAGGTTCTATATAAACTCTGACATATAGGTGAGGCACCTTTCGGAAGGGACAGATCGCCATTAAACAAATGATGACAGTACTTGGCCGTGAACAATTTCACCCAAACTTTATCTGGAGAATAAAATAGTTGCCAAACGAGCTTACCCAAGAGAGATAAGTTAGCACAAGCAGGATCCCTGATTCCAAGGCCACCGAATTTCTTTGGGGTAATAACAGTTTTTCAATTAACAAGGCTCAGACCTCGAGAATCAACTAGACCTTTCCAAAGAAAATTGCGCATCATAACAGAAATATCGTTACAAATGCTAGTTGGAAGAAGGCTAACCTGCATAGTATAAGTGGGAATGGATGAAGCAACCGAGTTAATAAGACATAGGCGACCTGCCCTGTTGAGAATTCTGCCTTTCCAACCAGCAAGACGACTTTTGATCTTGTCCAACACCTGGATAAAGGAAGATCTTCTCGCCCTGGAATGATGCAGATTGACACCTAAATATTTCCCCAGGTCTTGAGTGAAATGGATAGAAGAGATCCCGGAAAATAGTTCCTTTCTCCTTTGCGAAACATTTTTTGAACATAAGGCCTTTGATTTGCCTAAATTAACCTTTAATCCAGAGGCTTTGCAAAAATTATCAAGGGCTGTCATTATCAGTTGGACCTGAGATTTTCGAGCTTTACAAAATAGCAATAAGTCATCAGCAAACATCAAGTGAGAAATCCTAGGTCCACCTCTAGTGATAGCCATCGGTTCCCAGGATCCCATGTCCACAAGTTTTGAGATATAGCATGCTAGTTTTTCCATACAAAGAACAAACAAATAAGGAGATATAGGATCACCTTATCTAAGGCCTCTTTTTGGGACAAAACTTTTCATTCTGCTACCATTCCAGAGAACTGACAAGGAGGAAGCTTTAACACAAGACATAATCAACTTAATAGTTGATTGAGGAAATCCAAAGCCATGAAGACAATGTTCAAGAAAATGTCAGTCAACTCTGTCATATGCCTTTTCAAGATCAATTTTGAAAGCCAAAGTGCCTTTTTTAGATTTGGTATGCTTCATGAAATGGATTACCTCCTGAGCAATGATGATGTTGTCAGGACTGCCCCTTCCTGGAATAAACCCCCCTTGTAGAGGGCCAATGATTTCTTGTAAAAAGGGTCTTAGTCGATTCACAAGCACCTTCGTTACCACTTTATAAATTACATTGCACAAGCTGATTGGTCGAAAATCCTTTATTGATGAAGGATTCTCAGATTTAGGAATAAGAACAATCAAAGTTTCCATGAGCTTTGGATTGAGTGTGCATCCAGAGAAAGCCGATTGTACTAACTTCCAAACATCCAAGCCAACAATATCCCAGTATTCTTTGAAAAAGAAGGCTTGAAATCCATCTGGACCTGGAGATTTGAAGGAGTTCATTCCGAAAATCGCTTTCTTAACTTCTGCAATGGAGACCTGTGCAGTCAAATGTTACAAGCATCATTGCTAAGCTGAGGTAAAGGAACATCACCCATGCAGTCCAAGTCAATCTCCTCTGTTGAACAGAAAAGATTCTTAAAAAACGATAAGGCCTCTGCTTGAAGAATGGATAGTTCTGTCTCCCAAGTACCGTCTCTGACAAAAAGACCCTTAATTTTATTATTCTTTCTCCTTACCAATGATTGCAAGGGAAAGAATTTTGTATTACGATCTCCAAAGCGCACCCATTGTTCTCTGGATTTTTGATACAATAGGATTTCCTCTTGTAAGAGAATACAATTATAATCATCATTTAGCTGCTTCTCTCTTAGACGAAGGGATATTGTGTCAACATTCTCAAGGCGCCTCTGAAGAGCG
>JASCZI010242074.1:24976-45000 GCA_036250425.1 Stylosanthes scabra | reverse complement strand
TATATATATATATATATATATATATAATCGAGTCAACTTACGAATCAATAAATTTACTCAAGCTTAAAGTTTGCTTTACTTAATATATGATGTTAAATTTAAGTTTAATAATATCGTTACCAAACAAGCTCAAGAGTTCCACTTATCAAGGTGTTATTAATTTGAGTTTAAATTAAGCTCGTAAGTTATTTTGACTTACATAAAATAAAATCTACTAATAAATTGTATAATTTAAAATGCATTATAAACATATGTTTATAGTAAACATATATCACATAGTTATTTGATAACATAATTTATATCAAACATTTTTAAAATACTTTGAGAATTTTGGAATTTTATTGGATATTGTTAATTGTCATTTATTTATTAAAAATAAATCATATTTGGACTAAATATTTATTTATATTATGCTAAATATTGAATATATTTAACTATTTAGTTATTAATATAAAGTTGTTTCGAAAAATACAAACAAAAATAATAAAACATAATTGTTAGAAAGAGAGAAAAAATACACAATAGAGAAATATTTATGTATTAGAATTATATGAGAATTGTGTATATCATAGTACAATGCAGTAACCTATTTATAGGTTAAGAAAGAATCAGAATGATAATAACTTAATATCTTATAATTATGAGTAATATCAAACTAATAAACATGAATATGATAATTGATATTAATTGATCCTAATATATTCTAACATCCCCCCTCAAACACAAGTGTCAACCTGAGTTTGAAAAATTGACAAATAGATTAGTGACACTGCCAGAACAATATGCATACAAAACTGTAGTAGAGAGACCGGAATAAGGAAATGGTGTAGACGAAACTGTCAGAACGAGGTGCAGACGAAACTGCTGGAACAAGGTGCAGATGGAACTGCCGAAACGAGGTACAGACGGAACTGCCAGAATGAGGTGCAGACAGAACTGCCACAACAGGGGTGCAAACGGAACTGCCACAAGGAGACTGGCGAAAATTGCCGAGAAATGTTGAGACGAAACTCCAACGAAGAGAGTGGAAAAACTACCGAGGTGGAGACAGAACTCTCACAGAGAGAGTGGCGAAACTGCCGACGAGGTGGAGACATAACTCCAACGGAGAGACTAGGGAAACTGGCAAGGTGGAGACGAGACTCCAATAGAGAGATTGACGAAACTTCTATGGGGAAGATGAAACTCCCACAAAGACACTGGGAAAACTGCCGAGGGAGAGTAAAAGGACAACAAATCTGGTATTGGAGGAAACAAGAACATAAATCTTCGTGCACGCGGAAAGTCAAGGAGAATCCAATAATATAGTCAGTTATGGAAAAGATGACCAAAAAAAAAAAGAAAATGCAGTGCATGAGAATGATTTTTGTTCAAGAACCAAAAGACTAGAAGGTTTCATGGAGGATACCATGGCATAATCTCCATCGGAAAAAATTTGGAAAGAATCTAAGCTCTGATACCATGTTAGAAAGGGAGAAAAATACACAATAGAGAAAGATTTATGTATTAGAATTGTATGAGAATTGTGTAGATCATAGTACAATGCAATAACCTATTTATAGGTTAAGAGACAATCGGAATAATAATAACCTAATATCTTATAATTATGAGTAATATCAAACTAATAAACACGAATATGATAATTGATATTAATTGATCCTAATATATTCTAACAATAATAATTTATATGTATATATAATTTATAGTAGTATATATATATTTTAAAAATATTGGGGACCGAGGCCTATGCTTCCCCCTACGTCCATCCCTGATGTCCATACAGCATATTATTGGCAATAAAAAATTTCAAAGAAAATTCAACAAAGATCAATAATATGAGTAGAATACTGAACGCTGAAAATGGCAAATTTTACTATATAATTTGGGGTATATGTATATGCAAGTTTTTTTTTTTTTTTGATAAGAAAAAGTTTAGGTGAGTTGGGTCCCGGGGGCTCACCGAGGCCAGGGCAGGCCTCACGGCTCTATGAGCGCTTACAAAGGTACTTACAGATCGCCTACTAACAAGATCCTCACATCGGCAGCGGGGTTCGAACTCACTACCTTGTGGGTTATGAGCTGATCCCTTACCATTTTAATCTCAATGTCAATAATATAGCTAGTTAGGCTTATATTTTAACCAACAAATGTGCATCTACTCTCTACTAGTCTCTACCAAAGAACAATGCTCGAAAATAAAATAACCTAATTGGATCAGATTCTCGCAATGTGTTAATAAGAAACACACTTACAAAATATGCGGCATACATAATAATAATCACATAGAAATCAAGATTGGTGCACCTGAAATCACACAGATAAGAAGCAAGGAGATGACCAAGAGAAAATTGTGCAGAAACCGCTGAGCTTGAAGTCGTACGCGGCGGTCTTGGGAGGAGCTGCAACAGAGAAGTTTGTGGCATAAGCGAAGAGGGAGGAGCTACATGCCGGCGAAGACTGTGGCAGGAGCAACATGCCGGTGACAGAGGGTTAGAGACAACATCGTGAAGGGTGAACAGGGAGGAGGCTTTCTGACTCTGTGAATGAACACTAAACAACAATAGGGTTTTTCCAAAATTTGGACCTGGATCCAGATTTGAATTTGATACTGTATAAATGGTTTGGATTTCAATCCAAACAATAAAATTGATACAATTTGGTTTTGAATTTTTATATTTAAAACTCGTTCTTTTTTAAAATAGCTTGGTCTGGATTGAGTTTAAAATCCAAAATCTGGATTTTTTTGCATCGCTCTAAAATCTGGAACATGAAGTACTGATGAAACCCGTTACGATGGGTAATTTCACTGCATTAATTGATTAATTATCACCCTTTCATCACTTAAACACTTGCAAAATAGGTCTAATTGCACTTAGTATTTCCTTAGGGCTGTAACTGTAATTATCTGCTATTTCGGCCAACATTTACTGTGTTTTGAACTGTTTCCCGTTCTGCACGATGCCTTGATGTGTGCGCTCAAATGTTTCACGATTTAACAGGCGGAGTTCGGAGCGGAAGTGGCCGGAGAGAGCGAGAGGAACGAAAGGATCGCAACGAAACCTAGAAGGCCATTGCTGGACCAGATGCGTATGAAATAGTGAAGCCATGCGTACGCATCTAAATGTGGGAGGCACGCCCAAATGGCGGTTTCGGCACAGATGCGTACGCATAGAGAGCTTCCATGCGTACACATCAGTGGTTTTCAGCATCTATGAATAGAGGAGCCTTTCACCATTTCAAGGGAGCCCACTTCCACATTTAGCTTAGATTCTAGGGTTACATTTAGGTTTTCTTGTCCATTCACTAGCCAGACTTTTTATTTTTATTGCTTGTTTGTTTATATTACTGTTACTCTGTCAAACTTCAGTTTTAATTAAATTACTTTACCGTTATTCTGTCCATTTACTTTTCTGCAAACTGCAATTTTACATACTGTTATGCTGCCCATTTATTTCCACGCTTTTATGATTTCCGTAATTAGTGAGTAGAGTCCCATAGTGTCTCGGCTATGGGGTGAAATGTGCAAATGACCTTAGCTGCGATTCCCCAACGGATCAGAGGGGAAAGAACGGGTTAAGCCCGTAATGCTATCCGAACACCCCTGCTACCATAGTGGCAAGTTCCTTACGGTATGAGGTTCACCACGGTGAGAACGGGTACAAGTGCATTAGGACCTAGTGACAGCATGGTTCCTAAAGAGTTCGTTCAAGCCTAGTTGTTGGATCGTTGACTCCAACGCCAGTCCAGTCGAGTGCATTAGGTCCTGGTGACAGTAGGATTCTAAAGAGTTCGTTCAGCAACTACAAATAGGTTTGGATCGTTGACTCCAACGCCATACCCGCACCCTTGTAAGTTCGTCTCGAACCCGGTATTGTGGGTCCATTGCCTCATAGCTAGTTAGTCAAGGATGTGCAGAGGTTCCTCCTAGGGGGTGTATAATCGATCTGGGACACAGCAGCAATGATAGGGATGCACAGTATTTCAACCCACGGCCGGGATACTCTTTTATTATTATTGTCATTTATCGCTTTCAACTGCTATCAAACTGCGAACTGCTTTCAAACAATCTCAACCGCAACCAACCCCAATAAAAAATAAGCTTTCCCTTTCGCTTCCTTTGCAGAACGACTCGAGTCCCATACTCGGTATTTTGTTAATTATTTTTCAGGAAACGTGACTAAAAAAACTTAAAGAGAAAGAAATTTCAAAGTCTAGGCATCAGCGTGAAATTGGAAGTATAGGCGCCAGAATCAAGCACCATCTCTGAAAGTCTAGGCGCCAATCACCATGCTTAGGCGTGGGCAGCACCATAGAAATCACAAAGTCTAGGCGTGCTGTCCAAAGTCTATGCACGCAGAATCAGTCTATTTTCACAAAGTCTAGGCACCAACTATCAAGTCTAGGCGTGAATTATATGTCAAATGCTGTAAAATGTAATTTCATTTGAAATAAATTTGTATCTCATTTAAGTAAGGTAAATCTATAATTAGCTGAATTTCAAATGATTAAGGACATCATTATACATCTAATTTTCACAGTAGATTAGAGATTAGATTAACAAATCATTGAAATCACCTAGTTATATATTAGAATTGTTGTAACCATTGAAATCACCTGGTTCGCTGTTGTTTGATCCTGAAATCGAACGAACATTATGCCGAACAAGGCAAGCTAGGCGCCGAGCTGAACTTGCGAGACTGGCATTAAATAACAATCTTTTTAATTCTTCTGATTCTAGTTCCGACTCTGATACACAATCTAGTTCTTCCTTTTCAGTTACCCCTATCATGGCGGAACGACTAACTCTCAAACAGTTGGGTGGTGCAAGCACAGCCTTTGACAACCAGCCCAACATATTTCCTGAACTTAATGCAAACTTTGAACTCAAGTCCGGATTGATAAACCTTCTATCGAAATTCTGTGGCAGACCAGGTGAAGACCCCATCAAGCACATCAAGGACTTTGAGGTTATCTGTGCCACCACCAGAAGGACCGGTGGTGATGACGATGCAGTGAAAGCCTTCGCTCTGCCTTTCTCTTTAGACGATAGGGCGAAGGATTGGTACCATACCCTGTCTGCCGACGTAACTTCTGATTGGTCAACCTTCAAGAAGAGATTCTTGGAAAAGTACTTCCCGCCTTCCAAGACGAATACCATCAGAAAGGAAATCTCTGGGATTGCACAACTCCATGGGGAAACTTTGCACGAGTACTACGAGTGGTTCAAGAAGTTGCTCGCTTTGTGCCCCCATCACTCGATATCCGATTTCCTGCTTATCAATTACTTCTGTGAAGGATTGACACCCACTGATAAGGCAATGATCGACGCCTCCAGTGGATGAGCTCTGATGAACAAGACGCCGGAAGAGGCATGGGATATGATTGAGACAGTGGCTGACGCAAATCAGCACTTCAGCACTGGAGCAAAAAGTAAAGGTGTCTATGAGATAGCTCCCTCTGAATCCACAATGCTGGCCAAATCTCTGGTTGATATCGCGGCCATGTTAAAAGTGACCCCAATATTGTTAAAACGTCAAACAGACCACTCTTAGTAGAACTTGATCAAGTATTGTGAGATTTGCTCCTGCAATTCTCACCACACAGATGAGTGTCTACAACTCCAGGAAGACAATTTGGTGGCATCAACCCACAACTTTTATAGTGCCACTGCAATACCACCCTACAACAAACAATACTATACACAAGGGTGGAAAGATGAACAGCAAAACTAGTGGAGTCCACCTCAACAGAACTAACCAAGATAGCCCTATAACTACAATCAGCCGCGAAACAACCAGAACACCAGATATCAGCCCCCTCACAACCGTCAACAATACCCTCCAACAAACAACCAACAGATAAGTGAAGATGAAATCCTCCGAATTCTTCAGCAAGGAAATCAGGAAAAAGAATTCAACAAGCAAGCCATGATCCAGTTAACCAAGTGACGGAATTGATGCAAAAGATGATGAGCTAACAAACACAGCCTCAGCACAGACCTCTACCAGCTATTCCTAGTCCTTTGCCGCCTCAACCTCTACCGAACCTTAAAGGAGGGTTCAATGCTATTAATGACAAGCCGGAATGCGAAAAAGAAGCTGTAGACACAGACAACGAAGAGGCCGAGCAGCAATTGTGTGAGTTGTTAATCAAAGTGACCGATTCAAAGGATGAAGACATTGGAGAGATATTAGACTTCTGTGAGGAGTTTGATAGTGACTATAAGGAAGAAGAGTCTGAGAAAGGGGAACTGGCAAACAGATGGGGGAGTGAGATCGAAACCCGGAATTATCAAGGGGAGATGTTGTTTATTAAGACGATCTCTGACAAAAAGAAAGATAAAGAAGAACTCCCAATTAAATGCGAAGACCCAGGGCCATGCCTGGTCACCTGCAGGATTAAGGGATTTGAGATTCCAGGTTGTCTTTGCGACCCTGGAGCCTGTGGATATATAATGCCCCACGCATTATATGAAGCCTTAGAATTAGGACCTATGAAGGCAACCACAGAGGTCTTCACTACTGCTGATTGCAGGGTTGTGTCAGCGACTGGAATCGTTGAGGATGTAATGGTGAAGATAGGACGGCTCGTAATTCCTACAGATTTTCATGTCATCAAGCCACCACCAGGAGAAAGGGGACATCCCCAAGTTCTGTTAGGGAGAGCATTCTTAAAAACAAGCTTGTTTAGACTGACTTATGCCGACGACATCTTCACTTTTTCATTAGGAAGGATCACAGAAACATTTCAGATTACACCCCCTCCGAAGCAGAAAGACCGTCAAGACGACGGGAGAAAGCGAGGTAAGGGAGCAGCTCAGATCGGGATGATCGAAGCATTAATAAGAGAATTGTTGCAAAAGATGAGAGAAGAAGAGGGTTTAGGGAAGAAAGAAAAGGAGAAAGAGTCAAAAGAAAAATGCCGAGTGGAATAGAAAAATTATAAGAAAGGAGACGAGATGTCACAAGTAGATTGCCTGAATGTCACGGAAATGCTTAATGAGATGGAGCAAATTCTTTACCACGACAAGGGAGCAGATGCGCACTTGGTAAGGAACAACTCCAAATTGAAGTAACATAACCGATACCAGCACGTCCAACTTAAAGACGTTAAACAAAAGTGCTAGGTGGGAGACAACCCACCGAGGTAAAATCTATCTAACCCTAATCTCATCTAATTGCCATATTTGCTTGATTAAATATGCCTAAATTGATTAAAAAGCAACTAGACGAGTCTTAGGGTAGCTGTTCAAAAAAAAAAAGAAGTCATGATGCGTACGCATCAGCAACTCCTTCCGCACACATTCTGTGCGCGGGAACGAGGTAAGTGGAACGTCACCTTGATGCGTACGTATAGCTCCTATGCATACGCATCCGACACGCATAGGCACGCATCCAGCGCCTATCTTCTTCACTCTGTCCTTCATCTCCACTCTTAAGATGGCTCCTAGGAAAGTTTACCCACCACCTTCCCGCTTCTCAAGAAGGTTGGCTGCATTAAAAGCCCGTCGAGCTAGAAACGAGGCAGGATCCACAAACGTTGCACCTCATGAGGATGAGATCATTAATATCAGCAGTGAATCTGACTCGGAACAAGTTCCAGAGTATGTTCCAGGTGAAGGAGCGGGAATTGAAGAAGATGAAGAAGTCCCGCAGTACGTACCGGGTGCTGAACCAGTGGGAGAGGAAGAAGATCCCTAGGAGGATCCTGAAGAGGATCCCGAGGAAGACCCTGAAGAGGATCCCGAGGAGGATCCCAAAGAGGAATTAGAAGAGAATCCCGAGGAGGATCCCGAAGAAGAGCCAGAAGAAGAGCCAGAAGAGGATCCGGAAGAGGATCCCGAAGAAGACCCTGAGGAAGAACCCGAAGAAGAACCTCAGGAGGAACAACCCGAAGCTATGGAACAAAATGAAGAAGAGGAAGACCAAGAAATGGCATTCAGGTGGGCAAATCAAGAAGAAGAGGAGGAAGAAGAAGAAGAAGAGAAGGAAGATATTAATCTTCTGGACCACGATGACTTCGTGGATTACTGGGAGCTCGCTCCCCCTCCTAGCCCAGCAAGTGATGATGAGGATTAGATGGGTGTACACCTCCCCTTGCACAGATGACCGTGCAATTTTCAAGTGTGGGGAGGAAGACATAGCACTACGGCATATACGGCACTAGCACAAGTAGGCATGGAAACAGGCCAGGCCAGAGGCTAAACAGGCCAAGCCTGTACTATAATTATTAAGCCTAAGCCTGGCCTATTACCTATTAAAGGCTTTATTTTTTACCTGGCCTGACCTATTTAAAAAGCCTGATCTGGCCTGTAATTTGTTTAAAAAGCCTGATAAAATTAAAAATAATTAAAAATTCAACTCTACAACTACAATTCAGACAGGTCATTATATAAGTATACTAATATTATGGTCGTAACAATAATTAAAAAAACCTGCAGTGTAAATTTTAACATTACCAATTCCCTATTCGTATAAGTAACTATATATGCTAAACAAAAAATATAACTTAAATTTAAAAAGCCAAGATTCATCTCCAGAACTAATATCCAATGTTTCAAAGGTCATAAATCCTTGAACATACAAAATAAAATAGCAGCACAAATCCATCAAGAAAAATACAAATATGCTATATATGAAAGACAAGTGAAATATTCAAACTATAATATACCAATCAGAATCTTCAAGATAAGTTCTTTTTCTTCTCCTTCTTCATGCCCCGAAACCTTCAAAAGAAAAGATTATATTATTATACAACAATGCAATTACAGAACAATAGAGAAAAAGAAATATTATAAAAAAAAAACTATACCTTTTATACCAATTAGTTTCAAATCTTCAAAATAATTTCTTCCTCTTCTCCTTCCTCACGCTCGTCAACCTTAAAAAAAAATTATACTATTATACAATGATTTAAATTGAAAACTATAAGAACTAAAATAACATTATAATACATAAAATTCATACCTTTCGCTTTTTTAAATTGTACTTGTTGCGAAGCCAATCTCCTCCACAAATGAGTGTTGTAATAGATTCTTCATTCAATCTTGAACGAAATCCATCAATAATTTTTCCCCCAGCACTAAAAGTGGACTCTGATGCAACAGTAAAGACTGGAATAGCTAGAACGTCAGTAGCCATCTTTGACAAAATCTTATACTTTGAGTTGTTATTTTTCCACCATTCTAATGCACTTAAAGAGTTGGAACTCGCATTAGGAATGTAGAGATCCTCTTCAAGATAAACTTCAAGTTCAGATTTCAATGGAGAAATTGCTTGCTTTTGACGAACAATACTCATAATTTTATCAAATCCAATTGCTACTTCAGGTCTACGTATACTGGAAGAAGTGTTACTATCACGACTAACATTTTCTCCCCCACCATTATTAGGTATTTCATCCTTCGTCAATATAACATACTCATCATAAAGCAACTTCAATGCATTCTTAACCTTCTCAATGTTCTCTTTAGCCACTGATTCAGGTTTGTATATCAAAGAAAAACAATATTCAACAACTTGTAATTTGCACTTGGGGTCCAAGACACTTGCAATTGACATAAGTAGATTTGCATTCCTCCCAATACTTGTCAAACTTTGCTTTCATTGTTGCAGCCATTTCTCTCATAAAATTGTCTTTATCTTCTATTGCTTGATCAATGACTTCCTTAACCCTCCAAACTTCAGAAAGATATAAGTTTGCTGTTGGGTAGTCACTGCCAGAAATGAGAGTAGTGGCTTCATCAAAAACCTCTAAGAGCTTACAAACCTTCTCAACTTTTTTCCAGTCATCTTCAGATGGTTCATAGGTGTAATGTGGCTCCTTCTTCTTATAGGATGGAAAGACAATCTTGAACTTCAGACCAGTGAAAAGCATTTTATAGGTTGAATTCCATCTTGTTGGACAATTAATGATGAGCTTTTTTTCTTTCAAGTGCTTTTGTTCAACAACTTCACAAAAAGCCTTTAACCTTGAATCATTGAAATTGATGTACTTGACGCTCTCACGAATATTGTGAATGACATGCTTAATTCTACTGAAGCCGTCTTGCACTAACAAATTCAAAATGTGAGCGCAACACCTAACGTGAAACAACTTGCCACCGATGACTAATTTATTATTAAGTGATAAATTATCCCTTAGAATCCTCAAGCAAGAATCGTTGTAGGAAGCATTATCGACTGACACAGGAAAAACTGTCTTCAATTCCCCAAGACTTAAGGCACTTAAAAATCGCATCAGCTACATCTATTCCACGTCTAGGAGCAGGCACTTTCACAAAACTCAAAACCCTTTTCTGTAGATTCCAACTTGCATCAATAAATGACCAGTAAGAACCATGTATCAGTTACTTGATGACTTGATTTCCACATATCTGTTGTTAAGCTGACCTTGTTCACACTTTTCAAGAGCGCCTTCAAGATCTTCTTCTCTTCCTCATAAATATTTATACAATCACTTCTAATTGTTTTGCGTGAAACTTTGCTTACTTCAGAATTCAGATATTGAAAGTTCCACGTCACTTGTTGATCCTCAACATAGCTAAAAGGATACTCATGCACCATGATGGTAGCAGCAACTATCTCTTTGAACTTTTCTTGTGAATATCTTGTACCAGGAATCAAAAAAGGATTGACTTCTAAGCTAGATGGTTGAAATGGAATTGTAGGTTGTTTCTTTTGTGTGGCTAAATGCAACCTCCTTTGCAAGCAACCCTGTAAATGTCTCCCCAAATGACTTGTGCTAGCTCCTTTCCCACTGTAAGACAAATGGCTCTTGCAATATTTGCAAATAGCTTTTGTCATCCCTTCAGCAGTTTTTGTTTGATCAAAATCATTCCAAATAGTTGATGTCCTTTGCCTCTTCTTTTTAATAACAGAATCTGCAGCATTTTGATTGTTATCTAGTTCACTTTGAACTTGAGGTTCTTGAGGTTGGCTTGGTTCAATAGATTCTTGTCCAGCAACTTGACCAACTTGACTAGTTGAATCAATGTTCAATGTTGGATGCCATTGTCAGGAGGTAAAACTGGAATGAAAAGAACAAAAAACATAACACTAATTAGTCCTATATAATATAATATTTTTGTTTGCCACAAATTAATATCTAACTTGAAGATGATATCAAATAGTTAATTAGATTTAACGTATAACACTGGTTTCAAATTGAAACACCTAAAACCTAAAATAGTAATTGAAAACATAGATAAAACAAAAATTAGAGAAAAACATAAAAGACAAGAGAATGCACCGGAAATTAGAAATAAAAGAGTGCTCCAAGTTGTTGTGATGTGTTGATTCAAGTTTGCTTTGTTAAACTTAGAGTAATTGACTAGTTGAGGATGCAAAGAGCTACAAAATATGAAGAGTTTTATTTTCCATGACTGCGTAAAGATGGAGAGAGTTGAAGACTTTTTTAAGTGATAGACTGATAAAATGATAGTGATTACTGGTTGGTGATTAGTGAATAAGGATTAGAGAATCAAGAGTCAATAATTAAGAATAAAACTGATTGATTTAATTTTGGAAATAACAATAATTTTGGCATAAAATAATTTTTTTTCCTATTTAGTAAATGTTAACATTAGGCATTTATTTGAAAACTGAAACGTTAAGAATATTAAGAGGTATGACACGTTAAGAATCAATCAAGTATTAAGACTTTATAAAATAAAAGTTGATAGGCTTTATAAAATGAAACGTTAGTTAAAAAAAAAATAAAAGTTAACAATTTTGGCATAAATGGTTATAAATATATATTATTTAGTGTAATTATGAATATTTATTTTTAAATATAAGAATTTATTATATAGAAACAGGCCGGCCTGACAGGCTTCACAGGCTTTTTGAAAAGACTAAGCCTGACCTCTTTAGGTAAATAGGCTTTTATAAAAGTCTAAACCTGACTCATTTACTAAATTAATCAGGCCAGGCCAGGCTTTAAACAGGCCAGGCCACAGGCCCCTGACAGGCCGCCTGACCTGTTTCCATCCCTAAGCACAAGGGTCAAAATTTTCCAACTTTCTGATCCTTACTCTCTGTTTATATTTTCTTGTTTATATTTTGTTTATCCTTTGTAGAACTTGGTAGTGACTAACTCTCTAGCTGTGAATATATGCTATATGTGAATATTATGCTATATATTAGTACTTCTTAAACTATTGTTTTTTCTTTTTGGGACCCACCAAAAAATTTTTCAAAAACACTTTAACCGAAATTGATTTTCACACTCGCAATAATCATCCAATCATAGATGAAAGGAAAAGAACACACAAACCAAATGAGTTTTGAGCCTAATTGAAGTGGTCATTTTTACCACTTATTTTCCTTCTTGTGTGTTATTTCCTCTTCTATGACTGTGATTTTTGCCTTGCTTGATTCTCCATGCATGTTGCTATTTATATTTTGTGTATTCATATTATTTAAGGCCTTCTTTGTTTTAGCCCACTAACCAAATAAAGCTTTACCATGTACAGTTATCCTTTACTCCCGAACTTTGAGCCTTGTACCCCTTTTGTTCATATAATAGCCAAACATCAAGCCTCAAAAAAGTGAACAACCAGTTCACAACCCTACTTGATCTTTTGATTAATCCGAGATTTAGCAGGGTGGTTTCATTTTTGAGAGAAGAAAAGAAAGGGAAACAAGAAGAACAATTCGTGTGAAGGATGAAAAGAAGGGAAAACTCCAAAAAGAAAAAATCAAAGGCATTTGGAGGGCACATGCATGCACTAAAGCGCTGAAAAGAAAGGGCACTCGCACAAACATCAAAAGGGATGGCAAGTGAATGAAAAATTCAAAAGAAGAAAAGTTCTGAAAAAGAACCCTTGCCATCCCCAAGCAGCAAAGCTGCAGAAAAACAAAGATAAATGCGAGTGCCATGCAACTAAAAGAGGAAGCGCATGTCATGGAAAGAAAATGGGGATGCAGGAATAGAGTGAAGAACATCAGGATAGGTGTCTTGAATTAATCAGAATGTTCAAACTTTTAGCGCACCTTTCCCAAATTAATACTTCTGAACCTTCACCCTAGCCCTATTACAAGCCCAAAAAGACCTTTCTGATGATTACACAGGTATACATAGCAGCATGGACTGACGAGATGAAAAGCAATTGGATGGGAACCGAGAACCTTTTTAACCAAATACACCGAGAGTTGAGCGTAAACACGATCAAGTAAGGTTCTTATTCCTTGATTTTGTGCTAGGTGAACTTTTGTACTGTGTGAAATCAATTATATCTTTTCCTTGAGCTTAAACGATTCAGTTGGATTAGTACTTGCTGCAGTACTCTCCGCCCACTTTTGCACTGTTTTTGATTTCCTTCTATGTACGCATACTTATTCCTTCATAGCATTAGTGTTCACTCCTCTATTTTTTATTTAATTGGGCATAAGGACATGCCAAGATTTAAGTGTGGGGAGGTGATGAAACCCGTTCTGATGTGTAATTTCACTGCATTAATTGATTAATTATCACCCTTTCATCACTTAAACACTAGCAAAATAGGTCTAATTGCACTTAGTAGTTCCTTAGGGCTGTAACTGTAATTATTTGCTATTTCGACCAACATTTACTGTGTTTTGAACTGTTTCCCGTTCCGCACGATGCCTTGATGTGTGCGCTCAAGTGTTTCAGGATTTAACAGGCGGAGTTCGGAGCGAAAGTGGCCGGAGAGAGCGAGAGGAACGAAAGGATCACAACAAAACCTAGAAGGCCATTGCTGGACCACATGCGTACGCAACAGTGAAGCCATTTGTACGCATCTAGACGTGGGAGGCACGCCCAAATGGCGGTTTCGGCACAGATGCGTACGCATAGAGAGCTTGCATGCGTACGCGTCAATGGTTTTCAGCATCTATAAATAGAGGAGCCTTTCACCATTTCAAGGGAGCCCACTTCCACATTTAGCTTAGATTCTAGGTTTCCATTTAGGTTTTCTTGTTCATTCACTAGCCAGACTTTTTATTTTTATTGCTTGTTTGTTTATATTACTGTTACTCTGTCAAACTTCAGTTTTAATTAATTACTTTACCGTTATTCTGTCCATTTACTTTTCTGCAAACTGCGATTTTACATACTGTTATGCTGCCCATTTATTTTCACGCTTTTATGATTTCCGTAATTAGTGAGTAGAGTCCCATAGTGTCTCGGCTATGGGGTGAAATGTGCAAATGACCTTAGCTGCGATTCCCCAACGGATCAGAGGGGAAAGAACGGGTTAAGCCCGTAATGCTATCCGAACACCCCTGCTACCATAGTGGCAAGTTCCTTACGGTATGAGGTTCACCACGGTGAGAACGGGTACAAGTGCATTAGGACCTAGTGACAGCATGGTTCCTAAAGAGTTCGTTCAAGCCTAGTTGTTGGATCGTTGACTCCAACGCCAGTCCAGTCGAGTGCATTAGGTCCTGGTGACAGTAGGATTCTAAAGAGTTCGTTTAGCAACTACAAATAGGTTTGGATCGCTGACTTCAGCGCCATACCCGCACCCTTGTGAGTTCGTCTCGAACTCGGTATTGTGGGTCCATTGCCTCACAGCTAGTTAGTCGAGGATGTGCAGAGGTTACTCCTAGGGGGTGTATAATCGATCTGGGACACATCAGCAATGATAGGGATGCACAATATTTCAACCCACGGCCGGGATACTCTTTTATTATTATTGTCATTTACCGCTTTCAACTGCTTTCAAACTACGAACTGCTTTCAAACATTCTCAACTACAACCAACCCCAATCAAAAATAAACTTTCCCTTTCGCTTCCTTAGCAGAACGACCCGAGTCCCATACTCGGTATTTGGTTGCACCCCTGTGACATCTTTTTAAAACGTTCTGACGCAGCCCGCGAGGGAAAAGGTGCTTTCAACTATAACGACGAAAGCATCCCCACCCGAGCGGGCGTGTCAAGTACATTAATTAAGCTTAATTTCGTTTCAGATGTGAAGTTTGATTCCACAATTTTTTGACCGCAAACTTATGCATAAGCATCATTAAGGATTTCTTTAACTAAATCATGTTCAGTTCATAACATAGTTAGCTTAATTTTAATTATAATTAGTGAATAATTTTATAATTAGTAAATAATTTTATTATTAGTAGATAATTAAATAAATTTGATACTTTGATTATTTTGTTAATTATTTTTCAGGAAACTTGACTAAAAAAACTTAAAAGAGCAAGGAATTTCAAAGTCTAAGCATCAACCTCAAAGTCTAGGCATTAACACCAAAGTCTAGGCGTGAAATTGGAAGTATCGGCGCCAGAATCAAGCACCATCTCTGAAAGTCTAGGCACCAATCACCATGCCTAGGCGTGGACAGCACCACAGAAATCACAAAGTCTAGGCACCCAGAATCAGTCCATTTTCTCAAAGTCTAGGCGCCAACTATCAAGTCTAGGCGTGAATTATATGTCAAATGCTGTAAAATGTAATTTCATTTGAAATAAATTTATATCTCATATAAGTAAGGTAAATATATAAATAGGTGAATTTTCAATGATTAAGAGCATCATTATACATCTAATTTTCACACTAGATTAGAGATTAGATTAGCAAATCATTGAAATCACCTAGTTATATATTAGAATTGCTCTAACTTGTAATAATTCAGGAACCACAACTTGTAGATCACGAAGTCTAACAAGGATTTGTAATTCATGAATTTGATCTATAACAAGCATAATATCAACTATCATAAATTCAAAATATTTTAACATAACAAACTTATTTGTTCATTGTCGCTAGGTGTTGTACTTTCTTTCGAACACTTCCAAAATCTCTAATGGTGATTGAATTAACATATAGAAGTCATAGGGTCGGTCAGATAAAGTGTTGAGAATGTGGTCTCGTTATGCAAAGGTGCCATCATCACGTTTCTTCTTTAATTCGGCAATCTTTTCTTTTTCTTCCTACGTGACATTTTCAGCAGCATCGACAGTTGGTGTAGGCTTCAGATCAAGCATATATGAAAGATTGAGAACCGAGAGAAGGAACATCATCTTGTCCTTCTAACGGTTGGAGCGTGTTCCATCAAAGTAATCAAACTTGACAAACTCTTGATTCATGACCTTGAAATTAGTGTGTTTTGATCTTGACTCATCTTCAAGGAATATCTCTCTAAAATTGGTGGGTATTTTTTAGTATAGAAGATGACAAGAATTACAATTAATTAGGTTTCAAGGCACGAATAGATTTCTATCTTTATAGTAATATTTGTCTCCACATTTAGCTATTATAAGGTTAACGACAACACAATCTCAGGATATAATAAAACCTATGAATTTCTTACGTAACAATAATAAAAATTCTATTCTCTTGAACAAGTAAAATTTGTAACACTTAGTTATTTAACACATAGCACAAATAAGCTATAGGATTGTACCACTTGCATGAATCCTTGCATGAAGTCATGTACAGGTACAAGAAAAGTCACGTACATACACAAGAATTATTATTTGAACCATTTGTGACTTATAATGTACTATTTGGATCCATAATAGTGTTTGCCTATACAGTGGATATTCAAGGTTATATGACTTTTGAAACTTTTTGACACGACTCCAAGATGAGTTCAGAATTTCTTAAAGAACTTGTTGTAGATAGTTCCGAATTAATTAAGAGAATCTCGATCAAATTTAGTAAAGATTTGTCACAAGGTACAACCAGTTTAAAATATCGAGTACTAGACTCGGGTCGTTCTCTCTAAAAAATGAAAACGGTGATTTTGCAGTTGGTTGAGAAAAAGAGTTTGAGGTTGCGATTGTTGATTTGAGAGCAGAGCAAAAAAAAACAGAGTAAAATAGCAGTATGATAAAGAGTGTTCGGCCATGGGTTGAAAGATCGTGCGTCCCTGTGGTCACCACCGATCCCAGTTTAGATGGACTGTCACTTAAAGGAAAGTAGTCACTACTGTCGAATGGTCGAGTGATGGAGTTAGCCCCTATCCGAAAGTCCTAGGCATACACAATAACGTAGAACCTAGGTCCTACAACGAACTCGAATAACCCATCAAGCTCATATCATTAAGGTCCTCATGTCATTGGCAGGGGCGTAGCATTAACGGCCTCGAAACTAACCCTGTGCCTCCCATCTTTTTGCCTTTAGGGATCAAAAGCTATGGTCATCCGCACATTTCAACCCATAGTTAGGACACAAGGTCACTACTCACTACTAGTAGAAATAAAACAGACAACATAACAGTAAAGAGACATGATGAGAAATTAAACGAACAGAATAATAGTAGTAATATTAATAAATTTAAAAGTCAAACGGACAGAGTAACGATGCATAAAATAAACGATAAGGCGATAAAATATTTGGCTAGTATGGCTAAACTAAAGGAAACTTAAAATTAAACTAAGAGGAGAAATGGTGTATGAGGACTCTCTCAAAATGGGTGTGGCATCCTCTATTTATAGAATCCAAATCTGCCACTAATGTGTACGCACAAGTGTTTAGGTGCGTACGCGTAAGTCCGGTTCCAGCTGTGGACGTGACGCCCAAGTCATGGCAATGGTACGGATATCCCCCTGATGCGTACGCACAAGCATCTGGATTGGCCTCCAAGCTTTTTTTTCGCGATTTCCTTGTTCATTTTGCCTTTCTTAGCCACTTCCGCTCCGATATTTGCTTATTCACACCTGAAACACTTGAACAAACATATTAAGGCATTGAGCGGAACGTGAAACGGGTGAAAACATAGCAGAAATTGGCTACAATAGCAGATATTTACGATTAAAATCCTAAGAAACGATTATTCACAAATATACTTGTTTTGCTAGTATTTAAGTAAAATAGGTTGATATTTTGTCTATTTAGCATTTGAAGTTACCAATTAAAATCGGATTTATCACTTCTTTACGAAGTTAACTTGGCTGTAAGTCACTCAATCATTATGACTTCTCATAATGATTTAATATTGTTTGTAATGAACGGACGTACCAACATTTCATGCAACTAAACACATAAACCAACGATTAGTAATAATAATCATTTCATCAATTAATATTATTAATAATATTATAAGGTGAGGCCTTTGATGAAGATACTTTAACGATGATAGAAGATAATTTGATTAAAGTTTGACGAAGATACTTAAATGTTTTCATGGTAGAAATTTTCTAATATTAATATTACTCGTGTATTTGCTCGTGCCTTGCATGGAAAATTTAATTTAATTTAAATTAAAATATAATTTAATATTATTAGTTATGTATAAAAAAATTAAAATAACATATAACTTGTAAGTTTAAATAATAATAGATATTAAGAAGGCATGCATTTCTTTCTGTTTTTTTTTTTCGTTTACAAAAATATGTTCGTCATCGTTCTGTATGTTTTTATCATCAACAATGCTATAGAACCGAAATTAAGGAGCCCTGAGGAGCCAATAATTAAATTATCATCTAAAATTAAAAAAATTATCATTCGAAGTTAAAAAACGTATCATCCAAACACAATAAAAATGATCATTCACATAATATATGAATTATCACTCGTAACTCATCTATCATACCATCAAGAGCATTGGCTCCCAAATATATTGGTCTCCAAGACTTTTTCTTTTATCACATATCCCTGTTTAATATTCTGTCAAAATGAGGCGAACCCGTCGAGTAAGATCCGTTTACCCGTCTATAACATGCGGATTTTTCCAAAAAGAATAACTATATTAAGGTTTTGAAGCAAAATTAAAATTAGTCCTGAACTTTTTTTTTTACAAAATTACTTTATTTTCCCGCGGCTTGCATGGAAAATTAAATTATAAAATTATTTAATATTATTATTAATTATATATAAAATAATTGAAATGGTATATAATTTGTAAATATGAATAATAATGGATATTAAAATATATGTATTTTTTCTATTTTCTTTCTCTATTTATAAAAAAATTGTGTCTATCACTATTCTGCATGTTGTTATCATGAGCCTCTATTTAATATGTTTTTTAAAATAGGTCGAATGAACCCGTCGAATCAGTCTCATTTACCCATCTAAAAGACGGCTTTTCCAAAAGAATTATGCTCGTTAATGGGGATGACAATGGGTCAGGTTAGCGTTGATAATCAAGTACTCGTACCCATCTAGGCCGTCCAGAACATTTGTATATTGCGCCATTTCCTGCTCCATTACCTACAAATATCTAAATTTTTACCCTATACACAAATCCATATGTATATATACTTGTCTCATACCCAAACACACGGTATATATATGAAAATAAATAAACAAAAATAAAATAATTAATAATATTCAAAACATAATTAATTATGTTTAAAAAAGACACCAAAATAACATGATTTATAAATAAAGAAGGTTAGTTATAACATTTAAAACCTTTTAAATTATTAAAATAATCATAAAATTATACATAAAATTTTACAAAATTAAATTTAACTATATTTATTAATTAACATATGGGGCATGGAGGGATAGGTAATTTGGAGAGTCAGTCATTACCTATACACAAACAGAACTATTAAATAGGTATCACCCAAACTCGGCAATATCCATTCAGCCGTGAAAAAAATACCCTCCATTCAAGGCAGTGCATGTTGGGTCGTCTCGGTTTTGGACATGACAAATTACCATCCCTACGCGTTAAAGAAAACGGGCAAAACATGATCCTAATTAACCGGTGAAAATGGCGAGTTATGCTCGCCCATGAAAGTCAATATGCACAACACTCAAGAGGGGGTGAATTGGGTGTTTAAACAACAATGGTAAATTTTCGCGGAAATATAAATAACTTTGAATTTAAATAACTCAAGTGTTTTGACTTAATATGTTTCCAAGGGCGTAAGGTGATTCTTACGTACTTACAAGGATCTTTTACTTTGCAAATACTCTTGTAAAAATAAATAACTTAATTGTAAAAGATAAGGGATAGAGATAGGATACACAAATTTATAGTGGTTCGGCGTAACCCTTGCCTACGTCCACTTCTTTCTCGATCGCTATTGAGAAGTTCCACTATCATCAAGCTTCAAGGTGCTTGATAAACCATTTACAATCTTGAGTGTTT
>JASCZI010242073.1:34521-45042 GCA_036250425.1 Stylosanthes scabra | reverse complement strand
ACTATGCAACATAGTAACTTGATTAGGAATGGACGGCCATGATTTATTGGGTTACTATGCAGTGCATAGTAACCGGCGGCTTAGCCGCCCCACTTGTTTACAACAGAATGGGTATTTTAATAGAAAATGAATATAATGATCCCATACCAATATATTTTCACTATAAAAACTAGACCCGTCATAATATGAATGTTCTCTTCTTTAATAGAATTACTTATTCATGCGGTTCACATTAAAATAAATAAATGAATAAATATCATGGTACGTATATATTAAACAAGCCATCATATATTAAATCACACCATTTACCTACTAGCAAATGTTCTTATTCCTTTTCTTTTTCTTTTTTTTTTAAATTTTATTATTGGTAAAGCTTGTTTACTTTTTTTTTTTCATTTTAAATATATATCCGCTTAAACAAGTGGGGTTCGAAATCCACACATGCGATGTGATAACTTAGTAATTAATGGTAAACTTATTTGGTGAAAAATGACAATAAACTTCCCTAAATATATAAACATCAGTATAAATATGCATAACAAATTGAAGGTCTTATGTGCAATGACAGTTAATTATTCCAGAAGAGAAAAAAATCAATATACTTTAGCCACGAAATTAAGATTTTTTTGTTTTTTGTTTGAGTCATGATAAAATTAATTAACATATTGTTTTTTTTTTTTAAGCAAGCTTTTCATAGTTATGGAGTTCAACATCTTTATGGACAAAAATATTGAATTGGGCTGCTTTCAATACAAATTGGGCTCTTATGGTGGTTCACTCTGACCAAATAACTATGACAAAAATATTCTGACAAAAACCTCTCCCAAAAAAATTTTCTTATATAAGACAAAAAAATAAAAACACTATTTCTTGATGAAAGAGGGAAATGCAAAAACATAAAATAAAATAACAATAAGTCAATAACAAGAAGAAAATAAATAAACAAAAGAAGAAGAGGCAGAAGGGTGATGGATTGGCAAGTCCATTTGACCATTTTTGCATTAAACATCTGAGTAATAATATGATAGTGGTCCTCCATTCTCTATCTTTTATTTTATTTAATTGATCACTTACATTATTTTCCAAAAGAAGTCTTCTACGAGAAACATTAAGTCACTCAGTAATAATATATGTTGACCTTGTGAATTGCGATTAACCATTGATGAAAAAATTAATCCGTATGTATCCTTTTTTCAAATGCAATAATTAAATTGTACTTTGCCTATACTTACTCTTAATTGAGTTTTGAAAACCGGTGCTCACCTATAGAATGCTTTTTAAACCTATTTAACATTTAAAAAGATTTTAATTATCAGAACGAATATTTTTTTTTCTCATATAATTATGAAGGACAAACTTGTATCCAACGGAAAAAATACAAAATTGTGTTGACGATTTAAAAAAACAGACTTATCCGATATAAATATAAATAATAAATGTGTAAATTTTATTAGAAAAGTAATGATAAATAACTATAATCTAAAATTACTATATTTAATTTATAGTAATACTAAGTGTATACTTATTTTGTCCAACCAAGTCTAATCAAGTCCTTAATTTTTATATCAAATTAAAAAATAATTTCAATATCAAATAATATAAAAATTAACACATAAATAATCTTTTATTTGATTTCAAAATAATCATCTATTTGTAATAAAAATAAATGACTTGTTTAGATTTGATTGACAAAATAAATATATACCTAAAATTATTAATTAATTTAATATCTATAATTTAATGTAAATATCATATGTAATTATATATTTATAACATTTAATATTATACATTTATTTTAATATCAATTCATAAATAAAAACAAAACTAAAATAAGTAAGTGATGAGTATATATGATTAAAAATCTGTGGTACCAAATTTTTTCATATATATAAGGATTTTGAGATATAAAAAATAAAATGGTATGAAATTACTAGAAGTAAGTTCCATGTTAAAATTGGTGGTTTTGTTGTTGTTGTTAAGATTGCATGTTGAGAAATGAAAAGGGGTAGGGAAAGCGCCGGCCAGGCAGAGAGGCCTTAGATTAAGAGTTTGATTAGTGAGTGATTAATAGTATAGTATGGGTTTGGGAATGGGAATGGCAAATTTGAACAACAATGAGATATGGAAGGCGCATGCTGCCATGGCCATGGTTCAGCTCTTCTCCGGTGGCTATCACGTTATTACCAAATTAGCCCTCAACGTTGGCGTCAACCAGATCGTCTTCTGCGTCTTCCGCGATCTCCTCGCTCTCTCCATCCTCGCCCCTCTCGCCTTCTTTCGTGAAAAGTCCGTTTTATCCTTCTCTCTCTTTTTCTTTTCACTCTTCATCTCACTCACACATTCTCCTCTTTCAATTGTTCCTGCAGACGCACGCGACCTCCCATGACCAAGCACCTCTTGTTGTCCTTCTTCTTTCTTGGATTAACCGGGTGAGCTTCTTCTTCTTCATATGTTTTCAATTACATTGGGGTTTTTGTTTAATTGACATGATTTTGATTGTGGATTCATATGCTCAGGATATTTGGCAACCATCTTTTGTTTCTTATTGGTTTAAGCTATACTAATCCAACTTATGCTGCTGCAATACAGCCAGCCACACCCGTCTTTACATTTCTATTTGCTGTTATGATGGGGTTAGTTTTACTTTCCCCCTCTTACTCTTTTTCTCAACCCTAATTTGTGGATACATTACATTGATCAACTTCATTATTCATGCAGTACAGAAAGAGTGAACCTTTTAAGATATGAGGGTTTGGCCAAGCTTGGTGGAACTCTTGTCTGTGTTTTCGGTGCTATATTGATGGTTTTGTATCGGGGTCCGGCCGTCGTCGGATATGCTGAAATGGACTTTGTTTCACATAATGAAATCAGTGCTAAAGGTCAACCAGAGCCTTCTGGATGGTTGGTTTCTGGTTTAATGGATCTTGGACTCGACCATTTTCATCTTGGGGTTCTGTGTTTTATAGGGAACACCTTGTGCATGGCTGCTTTTCTTGCCATTCAGGTACATATACCATCAATGGGAGAGAGGAAGATTTCCCTATCCCCATATGTTTGATATGTTTAATGCTTTAGTTACCATGAATTATTATTTTCAGGCGCCAATACTAAAAAAATACCCTGCCAACCTAACGGTCATTGCGTTTTCATACTTCTTCGGAGCTCTACTAATGGTGATCACATCTATGTTCGTGAGTAGTGAGGCAACCGACTGGATTTTGACGCGGTCTGAGACACTTGCTGTTATTTATGCTGTGAGTCATCTGAATGCTAGATTAGTCTTCAGTGTTGTGAACATTGCTAGTTATTGCCCAATCATGTTGGACCATTTTCCCTTATTCATTGTTTTGAACCACTTAACATTACTTGTTAGTACCAATCATGTTGGACCATTTTCCCTATTCATTGTTCTGAACCACTTTTTCTTTTTCTCTTGAGCACATTCAATGAGACTATGAGAGTATGTTTTCTGTAATGGAGGCCATCCACATTGTAGGAAGTAATTGACCTAGGCATTTATTAACATGATGATGATGATGATACTGCACTTTGTTACTTATTTTAGTATTACTTATTTTAGTATAAGGAGTTTTATCATAGGAACTAGCATAGTTGAGAACAAGATGGGATTTCTCTGGTTTACATTTTGGCAGTTTCCTTCTGTATGGTGAAGCAAGAGATTTTAAAATGGCTTGCATTGGCAGAAATGAAAGCAAGCAGTTCGGTATGCTCACAAATTTTTTCCATGTTTCTTCAGGGTGTTATTGCATCGGCCCTTAACTATGGACTGATTACATGGTGCAACAAGATCTTGGGACCAGCAATGGTTGCCCTTTATAATCCACTTCAACCTGGTGCTTCTGCTCTCTTGTCTAGAATTTTCCTCGGAAGTCCAATTTATATGGGAAGGTACATCTCCTATTTTGATGCATTATTCACCAAGTAGTTTTAACATCAGTACAACACACCACTTCTTTTTTTCTTTCAAAATAGATTCTTTTAGGACTTGATCAAAATGGCTTATCTAGTTGAAGAGCTTAGGTATCTTGTAACATAAAATACAGACACAGAGATAATAGACAGAAAATTGAGCATATTCTCATAGAACAACCATATTTTGCCTGATTTTGTATTTGTCTCTGTCTCCAATGTTTGTTCTGAAATAGTTATCAAGCAGGCTTTACCTAACTCCCCTCTCAATGGTTTTTCCTTTTTTTTGTTTTTTGTGACAACAACAGCATTCTTGGAGGTTCTTTGATTATTACTGGTTTGTATGCTGTTACATGGGCATCATTTAGAGAAAGACAAGCATCAAGTGGAGTTCTTCCTCATCATCATCATCATGGATCTTGGGTCTCTGATGACAAGAGTTCATATCAGAGAGGTCTCATCCTCCCCAGCTTAACCCCAAAGCCTTCTGATTAACAAAAATTAATTGAGTTATGGAATATCTTGTAAAAAAAAGAAGGAAAAATCTGTTATTTTTTCATTCTCTTACTGTCATCATATTTAAATATAGCTGTTTTGATGAACTAATATTAATAGAATGTAGAATTGACATAAAAAATTTGTTGAGTATACTTTCAAATCGGCTTAAATATATTTCAGTTTCTATAAACAATGTAGATCATTTTAAATTTTGTTTTAGTGTTGATCCTTATAATATTTTGAAAGGTGATTATATAAAATCTGAATGGGAAAAAATATAGATAGGTTAAAAATTGGATTATTTGGTGATGCTGGTGGAAAATAAGATATTGAAGGACAAGTAACATCATAAAACTGAGCTAATGACTCATAATTGAATGAAGCCCAATTTGGTTTCTGTTTCCAATTCCTAATTTCTTTTAGATGATGAAATCCTATTCCATTTTGAGTAGGTAAAGAAAGGTTTAAAAGTAGATTTCATGCCAAAGTGATTTATTGAACTGAATATTTTAAAAGGGAAATCATAATTTATATTATTTGATTTAAACATAAGAAAATTACTTTTTGGCCATATAGAGTTATTTTTCACCCAATAAAAATGCTTTTGATTTAAAATGTCAATACAATTTCTATATTAAAAATCATTTACTTACCAAAGTCATTTTATTGAATATATAAATTATTTAAAAAAATAGAAAGTGATCTTCTTCTCCTTCCTTTGGTTTTTTGCTGCCTTTGAACCTAACCAAAACAATCCACGTTCCACAGATCCATTAGCAAAGAGAGAGAGAGAGAGAGATCTGCGTAAAACTTGATTCATTCTGTTCCCAAAGATCTCATCACTCTCTTTAACCAACCACCCATCAGCTTTCACTAATTTACGTTCCCCAACCCCCTCAACTCCACTCTATTTACATTCACCTCCCTCCACAACCACCGCCACCACCACCACCACCACAACCACTATGTTTGGCGCATAAACCAAATGCCACATAACAACATAAGTCACTGCCAATACCAACCATGGTCTTCGGCAAGAACACCAACCTACGAGTCTCTTCCTCCCTTCAGGATCTCTCCTCTTACCGCCACCTCACCAGCGACAACGAAGATGATCACCTCTTCGCTCAAGATCCGACCCACTTGAAGAAATCCCAATATCTCCTCAAAAGTGAAAACTCTGCCACCAGTTTCTCCAAATCCAAGCCCGTTCAGGGTCCCAACCCGGTTCGCCGAAAATGGGTCAGGTCCATTTTCTTCTCTATGTGCCTCCTTCTCTTCATTTTTCTGCTTTACATGGTTTTCACTTCTTATTGGAATAATGGGTCGGGGAATTACTATGTTGTTCTTGATTGTGGTAGCACTGGTTCTAGGGTTTATGTTTACCATGCTGAGATTGAGCACAAAGAGGACAGTAGTCTTCCTATAGTTGTCAAATCGATCAAAGATGGTTTGGGAAAGAAGAGTGGTTTGATGAGTGGTAGAGCTTATGATAGGATGGAAACTGAGCCTGGTCTTGATAAGTTGGTGCATAATGTATCTGGCTTGAAGGCCGCATTGAAGCCTCTCCTTCAATGGGCTCAGGAGCAGATACCAGATGATTCCTACCGGCGAACTTCACTCTTTTTGTATGCTACTGCCGGTGTCCGGAGGCTGCCCGTTGAGGACTCCATGTGGTTGTTGGATAATGCTTGGACTGTGCTTAAAGGATCACCTTTCGTGTGCCGCAAGAAATGGGTTAAGATCATCTCAGGGACGGAGGAGGCTTATTTTGGATGGATTGCACTTAATTATCACAGTGGGATATTGGGCCTTAATCCAAGGAAGAGGACTTATGGGGCTCTTGATTTGGGGGGTTCGTCGTTGCAGGTCACGTTCGAGGGTGATCAGCACCTGAATACCGAGACTAGCTTGTTTGTTAAGATTGGATCCGTGAACCATCATCTTACGGCATATTCCCTTGCAGGGTATGGCCTTAACGAGGCATTTGATAAATCCGTGGCACATCTTTTTGACAGAGAGTTTAGGTCGAAACGTGTGGATCTACCTAGGCAGCAGATAGAGCTTAAGCATCCTTGCTTGCATAAAGGGTATAAGGAGCAATTCACTTGCTCTCGTTGTTCCTTTAATAACCATGTAGGAGGAAATCCTATAGGTAATGGGAAAATGTTGGATATAAGAGGAGGATCAGGAGTTCCACTTGTGCTTGTAGGCCATCCAAATTGGCAACAGTGCAGTGCAGTTGCGAAAGTGGCAGTCAATTTGTCTGAATGGTCTGATCTCAGCCCAGGAATTGATTGTGAAGTGCATCCATGTGCTCTACGTGATAATCTTCCACGTCCTATAGGCCACTTTTATGTGATCTCTGGGTTTTTTGTGGTGTATCGATTTTTCAACCTAAGTTCCGAAGCGACACTTGAAGATGTATTGGAAAAGGGTAGGGAATTCTGTGGCAAAAGATGGGACATTGCAAAAAGGAGTGTTGCTCCTCAGCCCTTTATTGAGCAATACTGCTTTAGGGCGCCATATGTTGCATCACTTCTTAGAGAGGGTTTGCACATTACTGATAAAGATATAACTGTTGGATCTGGAAGCATCACTTGGACACTTGGGGTTGCTTTGCTGGAAGCTGGGAAGGCATATTCTGCCAGATTTGGGCTTCGCAATTTTGATTTGCTTGACACGAAGATAAATCCTCTCGTTCTTATACTCATTTTGATCCTTTCATTTATTCTGCTTCTTTGTGCTTTATCATGTGTTAGCAATTGGCTGCCAAGATTTTTCCGGAGGCAATATATTCCACTTTTCAGGAATAACAGTGTCTCCAATATCCCATCACCTTTCCGGTTCCAGGGGTGGAGTCCTATCATATCTGGTAAGCTATTGAAATGCTGCAATTTTTGTAATTGTCACAAATATGCATCAAGTCTTTTCTATGTCATTTTAAGTTTAACCATAAAATTATGATGGGTAGTTGGGTACCCCTTTTTGATGTTTTTTTCCTTCCATGTTTTTGCATTGCGTAGTCTATGTAACCAATTGTGCCTAATGGGAGACAACATTTGATTGGTTTGTATATAGAGTGGCTTATTGATAATATTTCTTTATGATATAACCTTGAAGCCAATATTCTTATGGTGTTTGCAGGGGAGGCAAGGGTAAAGACACCACTTAGCCCAAAAATCACGGGTCCACAAGATAGACCATTTAGCGTTGGGGCTGATAATAGTGCTGGCATCCAGCTTGCAGAATCTTCGTTTTATCCGTCAGCTAGTAGTGTTTCACATAGTTATTCCTCAAATAATTTAGGGCAGATGCAGTTTGAAGGCAGTAATATGGGGACCTTCTGGTCACCCCACAGGAGTCAAATGCACCTGCAGAGTAGAAGATCACAATCTCGCGAAGACCTGAATTCCTCGTTGAATGAAGTGAACATGGTCAAGGTTTAGGTTGCCATCTTCTGGAAACCGGTACAATCACACTAATATCTTCCTCTAAAGTTACATTCTTTTCAAAAAAAAAAAAAATCGACACTGTTTATTCTCGAGTTTCACTTTATGGATATTACATTCTACATATTCATTCCTTTCTATAAGAATTGGTTAGAGATAATAGTAAAGCAAATACATATTCTTTTACAGAGTTTAAGTTTTTGAAAGTTAGAACAAGTCCCTTACCTACTGATGACATTTCCACTCATTTCTCCTATGTAAATCATAGACTACACTTGCACATAAGCAACAAACTTTATGTCTATGAAAATTTTCTGGACATCGATCGAGCTAGACATACATCTTGCTACTGTATTCTCACAGCAAAGACAATTTTTCATGTTATAATGTTATTTGTCTCTTAATTTTCACCCCAAGTTGTAAAAGATTTATACATGTCCCAGCATTTCAGTTCTTTTGTCTCGGAGATGACTATGGTGACTGAGGAAGATCTTTCTGGATCAATTTACTCGAGTGGGTTTTGCTTCTCCCGAGTCTTGCTTCTAAACCGACTTCTTCCAAAAGTTGCCTAAGCACAAACAAGTACTCTTGTTCATGATTCTCCTTTTACTGACTAATGTTCTGGTGCTTCAACTTCACAGCCATGAGGTGTTAATTGTTATTGTGAAGCTTCAAAGTCTAACAAGGACAAGAAGCATTTGTTTCAAGAAGGTGCTGAGGTCAATTGATTTGTGACTTTTTTGTGCATACCATTCTTTAGACAAATAAACCACCATTACTGAAAAAATGATTTTGATCTCCATTTGTTTGACTTATGAATGAGTGAGGAAAATTGGAAAGAAGTTGTAAAAATTAAACAACGGGGAAAGGTTGTAACATGGCACAATGCTTTCATATACGTCAAATAAAAGCTTATAGTGAAGTTGCATATTTCAAGTAACTCAACACTTTTTAAATGAGAAATGGTACTTTCCACTTGAAATAAAGCAGCATTGGTTTGATGACTTTTTAGTAATGTTGACTCAGATGTTTTAGATAAAGAAAAAAAGTATTGGTTTTATGTATCCTTAAAAATAGGTATAGCTTTATGTTGGTCAGCTATATTTATCTATATATGAATGATTGTAGCATTGCTTTAGGTTATGCACGAAGCAATTTGAGACGTAAGAAACCTTATATGTATGGCACTAAAAAAGATGCAAGAAAAGTGGATCATATGAAAGTAGACAGATCTACGTAACATCTAATAAAGTAGAATCGCCAGGTTAACTTAACTCTGTTTTCCCCCTTCTAACTTGTTTATTTTACATTTATTTCTCACACCAAAAGTAACTTGATAATGCACTTTCATAGAAAGAAAATTCATTGTCAGTTGTTTCAAATTTACTTTTGAAGTAGAATCTTTGAAGACTCAAAATCAATTTATTTGTTAATTTGGTTAAGAATGATAAGTACTTGCTAACCAGGCATTTGAGATAGAGATAGAAGAGATGCATTAAAAGAAAGGTTTCAGATTGGCGATATGCAAATGAGTAAAGAAGTTGATTGTTGACATGTTGTGCTCAAGCGCAAAAGAAGGTCCTCAGAGACATTGTGTCGAACACATGAGAGACGTGAATATATGAGAAGATAATAGATCATCACATTCACATACATATAAAATTGAAACTTGAAAGAGTAACAGCATCAGCCATGCACATGCAGATATTATGTTGAGGGCTTGATTTGGAAGAGTGATATATCCAATACAATAAGTAACACGGAAGATATGGAGACTTTGAAGCACACCGAAGCAGAACCACCACCACCACCACTACGTGCCGGAACAGGAACACCCAGCTTCACCCTCAACCGCAGCACCTTCATCCTCTCTCTACTCTCAACTTACGAATTCAAACTCCCAAGTCAATCCTCATATTTGACATTTCCACTCACTTAATCTTTTAAAAGTAAAAACATTTTAATCAAAATTCTTAGTTCTCTACCTAGACAGTAGGCCCCACCTGCCTCAGATCTATTGTAATACAACTAGTTTTCTTCATTTCTTTTCTCAACCTCCAACTACCCGCTCTCTTCTCCCTGCTCCGCCATTTCCGCCGCCACCGGTAACTCACACTTTCATTACATCTCATTATTACCGATTCCTATCATAGTATTCCTAATTAATTATTTAATGATTTGATTTACAGCACCGTGATTAGAAAATTTTGAAGCTATTTAATTGTGTTGGAGTGTTATGGCGCGGAGGATGGAGTGGGCGGCGACGGCGGAGCACTTGGGAGGAGTGCCTCGGAAACTGGTGATTGGCGCAGTTGGCGCATTCGCCAAAACGGTGTCGTGTCTTATGAACAGAACCACCGTTCACAACGCCGACACTCTCTTCCGTCTCGTTCGTTCTAGAACCCCCGGCGTCCCCTTAATCACCGTCAGCAACCACATGTCCACGTCAGCATTCCCTAAAACCCTCTCTCTCTGTTGTTTATTGATTGTTAGGTGTTCCTGGAGCAAGAAAATTGTAAATGATTCAAATGATATGTAGCAATGTGTAATATTCCTAATTATCCTCTATATATGAAGAAGGTAAATTGATTCTCTTTTTCTTATGTAGAGAGCATGTTAGAATATCTGATTTGAGGAAATC
>JASCZI010242073.1:0-14573 GCA_036250425.1 Stylosanthes scabra | reverse complement strand
TTTTTTTATATATATATATATATATATATATATATATATATATATATATATATATATATATATAAGGGTTAGTAGGTTTTTTCTTTTGTATATTTGAAAATTTAAAAACTAAATGTCCATATAAATATAAAGAAGAGGATAAATAGAGGGATGCAATGAATTTTTATCAAATTTCAATATATACATATAAGTTATTATTAACTTATTATTCTTCTTATTCTTCTTCATTAGTATGAATAATTGAATATACTTGGATATTATGCATCACTTTTGTATCTACATAAAAGAATCACTTCAAAAGAAAGGACAAAGGAAAATGAGAGGGCAGAAAGGGATTGGAGCTTTTTTTGTATCAAGACAAAAAACCAGAAAAGCATCCATATTTTCATTCCTGGGTGTGAGGTGTCTACCAAAATGTCATTTTTGCCCCCTTCCGTTCATTTCCAAAGACTGTTAATTAAAAGGCAAATGTAATTAACACTCAAGCTTAGTGGAGGCAAGCATGCCAACACCCTTTACTTGTTTTTTGATTCCCTGTTTTTAGCATATAAAACGATTATTATAGTATCTAATCATTGTTACTTCTTAATTAGTTTCGTATTTCTATATTTTGTCACTTGCTGATGATAAGAGCCCAATAAATAATTGAGCTTTCATATGTGTGTCTCAATCATTAATTATTTTTTTTATCTTTTAAAATTTTACATGACTTTATTATATATACATTATTATTCCTCAAAAATTATATATTAATCATAAAAAGTAGTGCTTTTCTTTATAAAAGGTTTTTTTTGCTGTGAATTTGTTTTATTATTAATTATTTCATCTTCTTTGCTCCTACATGTTTTTTTTTTTTTAAATTGTTCTTCTTGATAATATTTTTCATATATATACCTTGATATGAGGAGATTTTTTCTATCTCTATCTATCACAAAACAAAACTATATATATATAAACCACAAAAGATGAATCAACCATACAATCTTATCTTATAGTTATAGTCAAACAAATGGAACGTTAAGTATATTATTATTCATCATGATACCACAGTGAAAAGAGAAGGTAACTCTATCCAAATAGGAAAGACAAAGACAAAATAATAAGATTTTTATTTTCTATCTATTTCTTATTCTTCTTCTTTTTATTTAATTTATTTTTCCCCCCAATTCGCTTAAAAATAAAAAAGATGGGGATGAGGCAGCAGGTGCAAATAAACTTTACCGTTAGCATGAATCATTCTCAGAGAATTTCAGTGCCAAAAAGTCAACATTCTTTTGGATGTGTGTGCAGCTTTATTATCTCGCTCTCCCTTCTAATGATAATCAAATACTATGATTACTTGATTAGCTTGCTCTCACAAATATGTAAAACCATCAATTACCATCATTATTATTACTTAATTAATCCTATGTGCTCGATTTCTTTTTTTCTTTTACATTAATAATTGCTTTTCCTTTTCTCAACACTGGAAAATTTAAATAAAAATAAAAGTTGCATTAATTAATCATTGTATGGTTGTACATGCCAACACATATAGTGATGGAGTAATTTATTCTTAAATAACATCATTGCTTATTATACATACTATTCTTTTATCTACATTTTATTGTTGAAGCGAATAATAAGAAGCATAACAAATACTTTATAACACAATAAATATCAAAATAATTATAGTTACTTGTTAAAAATAACAAGGGATATGATTTAAAGATGTTAGATTTAATCATTTTTAAGTGCGAAGATTAAAAGCAAGGTATTCCGTTCGTTATTATAAACTAACGAGTTTTTGGCCCGCGTTTATTAACTCTTAAGCTTTTCTTGTTCGACAAAAATAATAACAAGTTTAGCTATTTTAGATAATAAAAAGGAGTTTTATTGGAAAACAATACTGAAAAAAGACTTTCTTATTTTTTCAGGTGAGAAATTTGAGAAAAGACTCCTATAATTATAATTTCATCAAATTACTATTATTATCTCTTTTGTTTTACGGATTTTTTTTTGGTTGAGTGCAAAGGGTCTTATAGGTAGTGATGATGATAGAAAGGGTTGACATCATTATTTGCACCGAAACCTTACCCTCATATCTGCAATAAAATCATTGAACTGAAACAATCAAAATTATATAATAATGTGCATGTTTTCTCTGTCAAACACTTTAATCCTTATGTTACCACATCTTTTTATTTTCAATATAGTTCTTTCTTCCACTACCCCATCAATCGTAGGAATTATTATTATTATTAGGAACATTACCCTTTTGGGTTTACTATCATTTTCCAAAACCAAATCATGAATCCACTATATAAAGGTTCTACCGGACATTCATAGGATCCCAAGATGTAGATCTCTTCTATCATAACGAAATACAGAGATCTAAATTTATATTTATTTATAATAATATAGAAAGATTCATGGTGCATGCATTATGGCTTATTAATTAATTAAAAAAATATGATGACAGATAATGCATATATAAACTAAAATACAAAATTGCTATTTGCTAGCCAGATGCATCACAGTCCACACCAAAAATAAAAAAATAAAAATTTATGAACTGGAATAAGTAATTATGTGGCATGACAATAAAATCAGAGTCAATGTTACTTCAAGGGATGAAAAAACAAGAAATTTGACATATATAAGACAAAGTCAAACATGCTTAAATGTAATGGTGGGTGTTAGAAATATAATCAATTTTGTGGTTATATGTATATATATCTTTTATAATAAACACTATTTTGATATTAGTATATTTTTTATAAAAATAAGGTTGAGTGAGTTTTTTGTGTTAATTGTGGTTAAGTTTTCTAATTTCCATTATTTTTTAGAATGTATGGAAATTAATAAACGCTTGTTTTTTTTTTTTTTTTTTTACTTAAAAAGATACATTCGAAAATGAAATTTTTTTTGAAAGAAAGAGGGCAAATGTCATTTGACTTTCAGCTCTTCCACAATTAATAAACTTTTGCTTGCTCATATCTTAATAAGATGAGAAGGATTGGCTACTACATTTAAAATTTTCAGATGAAATATTAATTAAAATGTTTGACTCAAAGTTATTAGTGAATGCAAATCTGAGGCAGATAGTGCAATTGATAATAAATTTTGGTAACTTGGCCTGTTATATCTCCGTGTCTTATGCCTTTGTTTCAGAACGAACCTCAGCATTAATTAAGAGAAGAAAATTGTGTTAAGCATCAGTTGGGATCGGAAACGTAAACCTTTTTTAATTCCTCTCTTTTATTATTTGATTATCATCCACAATCTCTATTATCACTTCATAATTGCAGTTTTTCCGGTCATACGATAATTGCATTTCCTAAAATTGTTCACAAGTCACAAAAACTATATATCCATAATACATAATAATTCACAAATTATCCATTATCGTTTAATTTATTTTTTTCTTTGGTTATGGTTTAACAAATAACAGTTGGATTGGATAATAACCCTCAATTTTCTTAGACATTATCAAGGTTAAGAGAATCGGATCGGCTATTAAACCGGTAGAATGACTGAATCAATGGTTTAAAAGTTCGACTGAAATTAAATAGTTATTGAATTGATTTACTTATATATAATAAAATATTTAAAATATAATATAAAATTATTTAAAATATAATATTATTATTTTTAATTAAAAAATAATTTTTTATTAAAAACTGGTCCAATTTTATCAATTTATCAATTTTTCATCGTTTTAAATAATTTTTTAACCAATCTTTTATTAATTGATTTTCATATCTGAACTGGATCAGATAAATGATCGATTCCTAATTTTTCCAGTCAATCCTGCGGACCGGTCCAGTTTTCAAAACATTTGGTATTATATCACAAATACACACATGGAGAACATAATAATGAGTTTGGATGTGATCACTCATGAGATAAGTTAATTGGGAATTGAGCTAAGGTCTTGACCATAAGTCCTATTAATATGACAGCATAAATTATTGTAAATATTTTTATCAAATGCAGAATCAGTAGATTGGTTGAAGATATTAGGTAGGATTATCTACTTCTATCAAGACCTATCTTAATTAGAACATAAGGTGTATACCATTTTAGTCATTCACGTATTTGTTATTGTTTCACACATTTAAGAAATAAAATGGTGAATTAGTAGACACTTAAGGCATTATGATAAATAATAATGGCTTTAATCTACTTATTATTTATGAAATTGAAATATTATGAAATGTTATTAAGAATAATTTTTTTTTTTTGGTAATAATAAGTCTCAAGTCGTGTGTTTTTTTTTGGTATTAAGTCTGAAGTCGTTAATGCCCCTAGTATATGATCAGGGTGCATCACAATACAAAAAAAATATGGGCTTTTTTATAAAGTAAAAATCATTATTGGGCTTATAGCCCAAATGAAACGTTCATATTTGAACAAACAGCCAATAATTAGCTCACGCCTTTAAGTTTTGTTTGGTTAAGAAAAAAAAAATGAAAAAGAAATAAAAAGAAACGATGAGAAGATAAAATAAACTAATATAAATAACTAAATTAATTGGTACAGTGATTAACTCACTAATTTACTTAATTAAGTATTCGCATCAAATGTAAAATTAGTAGATTTCTCAAAAAGAATTAATATATAGATAAGTTACTTTGATAACTTGAAAATTATACAAAAATAACTAAATCTATCGTTGTCATAACTGCTAATTGGAATAGCTCGCTGCTCAACCTAATTCAATAAATAAAAGCTTATTATGCAATATAATATATAAACAACCTCTGACATGATTTTAAGTAAAATCATCCATTTCCTATCCACACGTTGATGCATGATTTGGTTTGCAATGTAATGAATTCACGCATAATAATAATAATAATAGAGTATGGGAATTGAAGCCAACTTTAATGTGAAATTCAATAATCCAACTATATAGTATATCCATCACTGCAATAAAATCCATTAAAACTTGCCCACCTAAAACTTGAACTACACATACATGCATTTATATAATAAATTTCATGTATCTTCTTTTTCTATCATGCATGTGAAATTTGCCACATCAGTCTATGCATGCATATAGTATATAGATTTCTGTTGCATATATAGCTATCATCCATTTACATCATTTGCATGTGTCCTTGTAAATTGCAATTTTTCTTTTCTTAAAAAAAATTGTATATACCTAGAAGAAGTCATGAACACATATGAGAGCAAGAGAAGATCTTAGAGAATCTGGTAATAATAAGTATCTTCAATTTTTCTTTAATTATTGTATTATAATGTTTTTTATTTTATAATGATATATGTATGTAGTAGATAGTGGTTTTGGAAGAGAAGCGGTTCTATATATATAGCAACGGATTGTGTGGTGTTACAATTGGTAAATGTTTGAAACAAATTAATGGAACAACTCAAGAGTCTTTCCTCTGCTCTTGAAGAAGTTCATTACAAAGGCACTTTAATCCACAGAGTATCAATGCTAGAAAATCGACTAAATCAGGTACTTCAATATAATAATATATTTTTCCAATTTTCTATTTTTATTTGTTATTTTGATTTTTTTTAATTTATTCTAAAACTAATTACATGTTTTTTTTTTTACATCTTTAGATCAATGTATCTTATATATTATAGTTTGAATTTAAAATATTTTGATGAACTGCAAAAGGTTTAAAAGTGTATAGTAAGGTTTCTAAAACCAACATTGGCATTAATTATATATTTTATAAAAGTTAACACTACCTAATCATTAAGATGAATTTTTTGGTAGCCAGCATATAACCAGCCAATAAACAACAAATATATTTTTTATTATACATTCAAAATTAAAAATTTTCAATTATATATATACTTCTTGGTATGTTCGTTACAATTGCTGGCTGAATAAAATTAATTTTGTTGGTTGGCTAGAATTTCTCATATTATAATGATACATGTGGTTTTGGGTATTTTGTATATTATAATTCAGTTTAGCTTAATAATGATATGTAGTTGGAGAAGATGTCTAAGTGGAATTCTTCTACATCCAGCAGAATAGCTGAAAAGGTAGTGAATGGATCAAATTTGCATGATATGAACATCATCACCATCCTCCAACAGAATCATACTACTCCTAAAATTAGACATGTAAGTTTAATTATAATTATAAAAAAAAAGCATATATATAATATGATTCTTGAAGGTTGGATTAATCTATTGCAGGATAGCATTATTGTGGAAGGTTGTTCATTAAGGTCATCATGTTGCAAGGAAGAAAGAAGAGAAAAGAAAAGCATAATGTACTGTTACTCTAATAGGAAATGGTTCAAGTGGTTGAAATTTGGATGTAATTGATGTTACACCTTTTAATATATATTATAATGATGTCAAAAATAATCTCATGTCAATATATATAGTTTATCATCATAAATTTGGTCTTTATATATGTTTTAATTAACCGCACCTATGCTATGTTACTTAATTTTTGATTTGTGCTTATTTGGACTGCAAATTAAACCAAGGGCAGTTAATATAATATTCTTTTTATATTTTTTTTTTGACAGGAAAAGAGTATTCTTTTTATATTCTTCACACTGAAAAATCCAAAATATAAAGGCAATCACTTGCTAGTACTCGTACATAAAAAATAATGGAACGTATGTAATAAGGAAATTAAATTGTATGGATGAATTGCATGTGTGTGAGTTAGTGAAGGGAGCACGTCACCTTTAAGTCTCTATCAATTATTAAACAACAAAAATTATATTCTACAAACAAAAAATGTGGTGCCACACATTTATGTAAACTCCAAACTATGAACTATATCCATTTTTATTATGGAATAATAATCACGTTCTCCACGATACAATGTTTTGCCTCTTTAATTCGTTGACCTCACCTTATGCATGTATGTATGTATGCCTTAGCTTTCACATACCACAATCCAGTGAATAATGGAAGTTACATGTTAGTTGTTAATGGACTTTGACTTGATGATGATGATACTATTAATATATATAATTTTATGGATTTATCCTTATTAATACAAAGCATACCAAATAATAAAAGATGCATGGATTAACTAGACCTTACTAGTTATTATGAACATAACATGATAACAAGCTAAGAGTGAATATTTCTATTGCTGTTGAACGAATATATACAATGGAAATGGCTCGTATAAAAGTGCACCCAATCAAGTTTTACAGTAAACATCCGATCTGAAATCATTTGCAATCCGAATATGACTTTTCCTAATAATTATAAAATCATAAATTAACCCCTAATGAAAAAAAAAAAGTTTACAAATCAATCTCTCATAATAAATTATTAGATAGTTATAATGACGTGTAAGTTTATGTCTAACGTGTCATAAGAAATGAACTAACACACGTGACTATGAATATCCTTTGCAACCTCCTACAAGATTCATTTATCAAACTCTTTATTTTGTCGACAATGGATTTAAGATTTTATAATCACTAAAAAATATTATGTCCAAATTACAAAGAAAGAAATTGAATATTTGTTAAAAGTTTTTAACAATGGTGACAACACATTTCTTACCAGCTTGTAGTTGTACTAGAAGATTTCTTGCTTGTACCTACTAAAGTTGATACATGGAATTGAATGATATACGGCAAGTTATATTTCAAAACAAAAACCAACTACTAATCAACTACTATACCCATGCAAAAAAAAAAAAAAAAAAAAATCTTGATTATTATTTAGCTATAATGGATTTAATTAATATTAATGCAAGTAGTCCTTTTTTCTTAACGCCAGGCATGGCCACCTTAGACCTGTAAAAATAGTTTACTAATTAATTAGTAGAAATAGTAATTACTTACCACAACTAATTTTTGACCACTTTTCTTTCAATTTAATTTTATTTATTTCAAGAAAGCAAATGGAAGCATGTGCCAAAGACGTAGACGGAAACTACGAGAGAAACGAATCGCATTGACAATTTTACCCTCCAAAATCTCCCGAATTTTCTCACCGCTTTCTTCATAATCATCACCATAAGAGCTCCACACTCCTCAGTCCTCACTCGCATTCACGATCGGAACTTCAACAGCCACCGAATCCAAACATGGAACACCGACGGAAACTCACGCCGGAGCCACCGGAGGAGAAGGTCTTCAGGTCAACGGAAGTGTTCGCGGCGGAGTCATCTTCCAAATCGAAGGGCTTCAAAACAACGCTGGCACTTGCGCTGTGGCTCGGAGCTATTCACTTCAACGGCGCTTTGATGCTCTTCTCTCTTCTCTTCCTACCTCTCTCCAAAGCTCTCTTGTGAGTTCCCTTTTTTTTGGTGTTTGCTATTTATGATCATGTTAATGTTTGACCATATTACATTAGAGGACTGAAATTGACCTTCAATTCAAACAATAAGAAAAGTAGCTCAATTCATGTCTAAATTTTTTTTTTAATTATTATTTTTGTTAAATGTTTTTACAGGGTTTTTGCTTTGCTGTTTGTGTTGATGGTGATTCCAATTGACGAAAAGAGCATATTCGGTCGAAAATTGTCCAGGTAGAGCCTTTTTAGCTTTTTTTCCTTTTCTTCTTCCTTTTTTGTTTGATTCCTTACTTTTTTTTCTTTTCTTTTTCTTTTTTTCAGTGAAAATTTTGCTTTGCTTTCCTTTCTTTTCAGAAAAATAAATTAAAATAATATTTGGGTGGGTTTTCACTTTTCAGGTACATATGCAAGCATGCTTGCAGTTATTTTCCTATCACGCTTCATGTAGAGGACATAAAGGCCTTCAATCCTAAGCGTGCTTATGGTTTGAATCAAAACTATTATTAATTCCATTTTGATGAATGTTTCTTCCATTTAGTTCTTTTATGATTGATATTGCTTTCATTTCCAATCTTTCTCCTTTTTATATATAAAAAAAGGAAACTTGTTTTCTTGTAAGTTTGTTTTAGGAAGAAAATGCTTATAAAGAAAACTGGTATGATAAATAAATGGTGTTTGGAAATTACCATTATTTACACCATAATGAGTTAATGACTCAGAGAATGATGCCAAGAAGTTTGAGAAGTGTAACTTAACATGAAGATATTTTTGAACTTGTATTCTTAAATTTTCATCAATAAATGTGAATAGTACTCTTGGAATAGAAGGACTATAATTTATGAATGTTTGAATTTAATAAAGAAAATTTCTACTAATTATTAATAATTTAAGAAATTGTGGCCACAAGTAATGGTTAGTCTGAACTATGAAGTTGAAACAGGAAGTGCATAGTGTGCCAATAGCCTGACCAGAATTTAAGGACTTCTAAATGTATTGAAGTGAAAAAAAGGGTCCTTTTGTCTAGTTAATCATTTGTGATGTGGTTCCTCTTTTGTTTGTATTTTATCATTTGCTGGCTATTGATAGTAATAAGAGTATCCACTTCGTGCAGTTTTTGGTTTTGAACCACATTCTGTTTTGCCAATTGGTGTTGTTTCGCTAGCTGACAACACAGGTTTTATGCCTCTTCCAAAGATAAAGGTTCTTGCTAGCAGTGCGGTAAGGGTTTCACTTGAGAGTTGTGACTCTGCGCTTTGTAATTGGTTCTTAAGTATGTAATTTTAAAATTTCTCCTTCGACGTGTAGGTATTCTATACACCATTTTTGAGACACATATGGACATGGTTGGGTCTTACACCAGCAACAAAGAAAAACTTTCTCTCCCTGTTGGATAATGGCTATAGTTGCATTTTAATACCAGGCGGAGTGCAAGAAACATTTCTCATGGAGCACGGTACTGAGGTGCATTGCTTCTTACTCTACTTTTTAGTATTTCTATTCTATTTTTATCATTTTAGTGCTGTAATTGATGCAAAGTTTAGTGTTATATTGTTAAGGGAATTTTCCCCTTCAATGCTATGTAAAATTGTAAATTGTTGAGGCCAAGTATCCTATGATAGGAATAATTATTATGCATTCTGATAGTAATTACTGATTTCTTCCTATTTACTATTTCACATCCTACTCACTATTTGGATTAGAATGAAGGCTGAAAATTACATATCTTTTTCTTTATTTTTATAGGTTATATATATACAATCAATAACCTGACATACTAGCAACTTGGCATTCTACCTTTTTCTTGTATGTATTAGTGCATAGTCACAATTCCTAAAAAAAGTTGTTTTTGTTAGATCTTTTGGTGCCTGCTGCCTACATCTTGCTGGTTTTTCTTTTCCTATTTGGTTTTGTATTGTATTTCTCCTTCTAGTTTTAAAGATTGGCTGAAGACTATTTGAAATGAGTTTGATCTTTTCAAGATGGTCATCATTATTTTCATTGCATGATTTATGTTAAAGCCTTCAAATGGATCAGTGATATTAAGATATTTTTACTCTGTAGACTGCCTTTCTCAAAGCAAGAAAAGGATTTGTCCGCATAGCCATGCAGAAGGGCCTACCCCTTGTTCCGGTTTTTTGTTTTGGACAGGTACTTATTTCTTGTCCAAATCAGCTTTATGACACTAATTATGGATTAGTATTTCACATCCTTATATGTTAGTTTTGCGGATTTATGTTCTTCAATAACTACGGTTTCTCATTTTTCTCTGTTGCTGCAATGTTTGTTATAGTCAGATGTCTATAAGTGGTGGAAACCAGGTGGCAAGTTAATTCTGAATTTTGCAAGGGCTATCAAGTTCACCCCCATATACTTTTGGGGACTTTTCGGGTGTGTTTCTTCTACATCCCAATTTGTTAATCCTCATAATTTTCGATACCCATGTTTCACTTGACAAATTTTCTTCCATGACAAAGCAGGTAACTAAATTCATATCAAAAGTTGAGTTGGTTTAATCTTTTAACACAGATCATCTCTTCAATTTCTAGATCTCCGATACCATTCAAGCATCCAATGTATGTTGTTGTGGGTAGACCGATTGAGCTTGACAAAAATCCAGAACCATCAACGGAAGAGGTATATATCCATCATGCAACGTTTATCCATTAATAGTATCCTGGAATAACATGCTGCATTTTTTTCTTCTCTAGCATTGTTCCCTATTCATCTTCAAAATGTTCATTACATTTACTTGTCTTATGATTTTACTAAGATTCTAGCTTCCATGCAATAAACTTAGTCAAACCTTTTATGGAACCTTATATTTCTATAAGATGGATAAGTGTTTCTAAATGGAACTCTAGTATTGTTTGTAAGTTTGATATCTTTCTTCATATTAGGTTGCTAAGGTGCATAGTCAGTTTGTTGCATCACTTGAAGATCTTTTCGAACGGTACAAAGCTCGTGCTGGATATCCGAACCTTGAGTTGAGAGTCGTTTGATGATTAATTCTGATACCCTTTTGGTAATTACACCAATCTTTCTTAGAAGACGTGTGGTTAGAAGAATGAGTTTATATTTATGGGAATTTCAGACTAAAAGAATTTACATTGGAATAATTTTACAATGCAAAATTCCCAGGTATTTGAAAACTTTCCACAACCTACACGCCTCCTTAGGGTTTATGCTCATTACACCTTGAGATTCTTCTTGGATGAAGGGTTACATGTGCATTCCTTAATTTATATATTGATCTTGTACATTGCACTCTTCCTTGTTTTAGGAATCAGGCTTCTCTGTTATATATTTGTAAATTACAAAGTCAAGCTGATGCATATTTTCAAATAAGGAAGGTGTTAAGTGTAATAAGTATTAAACTTAATGTGGATGTTTCTTATTTTCATTTTTTGTGTATTTATTATTCCTCCTGTTCTCTTGTGATGTGGTGGATTATATTTTGACAAATAGTTGCAATTATTTATTTTATAACTATAAATAATAATAGGAATAGATTAATGTTTTTTTCTTTTGTATTAAGGAATAGATTAAGGTTATAATGAACTTTTCCTTGGTTGGGCCAACCGTGCTCCAGCATGAAAATAAAAGGAGAGAAATATTACCCAACAATAACAAAGAGTACCAAAAGTAAACCAAAAAAAATAAAAACAGAGTACCAAACTAAAAGAGAAAATTAGAAATTGGGCCCATGAAAAAGGAGAAAATAAACTCAAAATATTGCTTTAGTTGAAGTGACAAATTTCATTGTTCTCTAAATATACTGATCACAGGTTTCAAAAATTTATTTCATCCCAACAACATATGTGAGCTCTCTTATGTATTCAGAGATCACAAATCCAACTAAACACAAATCAATTATGTGTGTAAAACTGTAAATCATTTTATTTTGTATAACATTAAGAGTTGGATGGTTCAAAATTCTTGTTAATCTTGGAGTCCTTCAAGAGTCCTTCCTCTTTTGCGGATATAAAGATGATAACACAGAATAAAGTAATCAAAGAGTGGCTCAGGGATTAAACGAATGAGAAACCCTTGTAGTGAATGGAGGAAGTAAGGTTCAACCACACTTTCATACCCAATCCATCTTGTGCATTTTTTGCTATACATCTCTGCTGTTGGAACAAACATAGAACTTGTCATCCTTGTCATCTTTGTTGACACAAATAGTGGAGCCTGTTCATTGTATCAAAAGAATAAAATTTAAAAATAATCATGAATCATAACTCACTGAAAAGAAAAGAAAATGAAAGAGAAGAGCCAAACATCCAACCTGACATTGAATATCAATTCCTTGGTGCTTATATTCCAAATTAGTGCATCTTGAGAACATTGCAAGATATCTATTAAATTGAGTGAATTTCAGATTATATTCAGAATCAATTTTAGCATAATCAATTTAAAAAAGTAGAAGGAAAAAGATGCATGCTTACGCTTTTGTAGCAGAATAGAGAGCAACCAAAGGGTAAGAAGGAAGCACAACACTTGAACCAGAACCAATGTTCACAATTGCTCCTTTTCTCTTCTTTATCATTCTTTGAATCACTGCCTTAGTGATCCAAGTTGGTCCTTCTGCATTCACTTTAATGACAGCATTCATAAGCTCAGAATCAACCTCATGAAAGAATCTAGCATAAGGGTATGCCAAGCCAGCACAATTAACAAGAACACCAACATCTAAACCCAAACCCTCTATTGCTTCCTCAACTCTCTCTTTTATTTCCTCTCCTTTATCTTTCTCAAAGTCAATTACTAAAAACTTGACTTGTACATTGTTATTACAATTTCCCTTTATATCCTTTGATGTGGCCTCAAGTTTTAAAGGGTTTCTACCAATCAAGAGAAGGTTGAGTCCCTTTGATGCCAATTCTAGTGCCATGGCTTTTCCAATTCCATCAGTGGAACCAGTGACTATAGCCCATGAACCATAGTCTTTCAGATTCTTTGGAGGCCTTAGGAACATACCCCACACCCACTTCACAAAATTAAGGACATTTTTGCACACTAAGATGAACCCTAATGAACTTGTTGCTACCATGAAGAAATCAACCAACTCCATTATTATTGTGCTATTTATGCTGTACAGTAATATTGTTATATACTACTAAATAGCATACCATATATATATAAAATATTTACGTATTAAAATTAAAGAATAAGATTATTGGATCATGATAAGTCATATAACACTTGAATTCTTTCTTATATTGGGAATGGAATTTTGCAACTTTATAAAAGTAGTTGCATTGGTACTATGAAAACCAGATTGATTTCACATTTTCACTAGCTTTTGCCAAACCAAACGGATTACAATAAATAGCAACTACCAAAAGCAAGTTATAAAGTTGGCAAAACATTATTATTATTTAGTTTATTTCAAAAACTTCACGTCATATAGGGCAATTTAGCATGAATCGAACTTTTGGTATGCATGTTGGCATGTTGCACCTTACCAAATACATAAGTTTTTTTCAATAATAATTTAAAAAAAAAACAGTTAATATGGAATGGAGTAATAATCAAAGTGTGCAAAATCTACACATCTATATGTTCTAAAACTACTTTTTCTAAAAACTTACGTTAAAAATAAAGATACATGAATGATTATACATTAACACACCTCATGCAGAGTTTTTTCTTTTATTTGTGTAAATTTTTGTATAAATTTTGTTTTCTTTTCATTTAACTTATATTAAATTATTTCTTTAGAGTGAATAAGGATGAAACTATAATATTTCAGTAATAGAAGTTAATAAAAGTTCTGATACATATCATAAAATTACTCCTCTTAAAAATTCAAACCATGCATAGAGAAGATAAAAATAGACAGATAATTGTATTATTTTAATACTGTGCTCTATATACCTCGAAAAGAAAAAAAAGAAGTTACTTTCAACTATGTCCAATACAATAAAAATAAATAAATAATTTTTTTTGGAACGTAAGAAGAAATATGACATTTTCAAATAAAATGGTAAAAAATAAGTATATAAAAAAAATAAAAATGTCCTAGTTGATAACTTTAATGATAAATTCTAATAAAAAGATATGAAAAAAATTATGGATGTCTTGGGACGTGAAATGTCAAAAAAATTCTATTATAAAAATATTTGTTAAAAGACACCTAATAAGTTTAATATTAATAGAATATTTTAAACTTTTATATTTAATAAATATAAAATAAATACATTAAAAAATTAATTTTTTTTATTTTTCTAATAAAAATTTTGTTAATATGTAATTTTAACATAGAGTAGATAAACCATATATATATATATATATATATATATATATATATATATATATATATA